>VYXB01006540.1:161022-249063 GCA_013397135.1 Pachyramphus minor
TCATTTTAAGGAACTTGGGTGGACACCCTAAGCGTTCCAGAATCTGCCATAGACCTTTTCTGCTCACAGTATCAAAAGCTTTGGTAAGATCCACAAAGGTTACATAAAGTGCTCTGTTCTGTTCCCTGCACTTCTCTTTCAGTTGTCTGAGCACGAATACCATGTCTGTGGTACTCCTATTGGCTCTGAAACCACATTGGCTCTCAGGTAGAAGTTCTTCTGCTATGGCCGGTATTAACCTGTTCAGAAGAATTCTTGCAAGGATTTTGCCAGCAATGGAGAGCAGAGTAATGCCTCAGTAGTTCGAACAATCTGATTTATCTCCTTTCTTCTTGAAAATAAACCAGATTTAGAGGTACCTAAAATGACATGCATACTGCCAAAATATCCTGCCCTGCTTTCTGTAGTATGACCACTGGGTTGTTAGCTGTGCTCTGTATCTTATGTATAAATACCAATCTACTGGTCAGATTTCTCATTATTAGTATATGATTAAGAATTTCTAGTTATTCTATTTTCAACAATCATTTTTTCAGTTCCATAAAACCTTTCTCCTTCTTATTTCTTAAGGAAAAATAAGGGGGAGAAACTCTGTTTGCATGAATTTTCTCAATTTTGCTAAAAAACTCTGTCTTTTCTGAGATCACTGATACAGTTATTGTAAAGTCTTTTGTAGTTACAGTGGACTTATTCCAGAAGCCTTGCTGTGGTGGTCCAATCCCTAATCCCTGCTCTAAATTGTTTCTTTTGGTGCCACATCACAAAATTAATCTTTCCATTTGCTTTGCACTGAATCATTTAACAATGTGCAAATCCATATAAAGAGCCATGAGGCAAGGTTTTTGATAAAGGTTAGCTGCAACTAAACCAGCCTGCATATCTTACTTGAGAATAAGAAAATAAAATTTTCAGGAACAGCAGGTTTGACTGCAACTTTTAGTTTTTCTCCTGCCTTTCTGCTAGAATCTGTAGTCCATTCAGTAGTTTCCTTTTATTTTAAATATATTTTGCTGTGTAATCAGGTGGCTGTGAGATATGACCAAAATACTGGTCATTTTGGTCACTTGTTTATTACAGTGATTTGAAATAGCGTTATGGTAGCAATGCCCCATATGCAGAAAAAACAGCAGAAAAACAACCCCAGCAGCAAGATGTCTGCTGAGGATCTGAGAGTGGATTTAAATGGCATGTGGCAGTGATCATAAAAGTACTCCGGATAGTAGACCAATCTTTGGGAAAAGGTTCATATGACAAATAGAGAACACCTTACTAGAGGTGTAGGATCTCACTAGAGTGAGATCCCACTATAATGGTAATATTAATGATGAAGTTCGCTGGTTTCACATAGCCACTCAATGGACTGTACGAAATTAGTAGAGATGGTATTTGTTGAATTCTTGTTCTGTGGGAGCCTGTCTTCAAACTAATACTGCAATAAGGCGGAGTGACTGAAAATGCTGTTGGTTGGAGAATCTGAGGGGGTGCTGGAAGTGCACTATTCTGAGAAAGTTAGACTAAAAGAGATGGGCTAGACTGTAATTTGAATAAGATACAATAAAAAGTCTTGAATGTTGGAAAGTTTCTGACCAGATTGCCCCAGCAGTTTCTTTATATATTTATATATATATATACATATATTTATATAAAATACATATTTAACTAATCTAGTATTAGCCAGCTTGGCTTGAAAGAAAAAAACCAGGAGAAAATAAATTGTAATTAAATTTAATATTTTAAATGGGAATCGTCTAGCTTTCAGGGTGTGATTCACTCCAGAGCTGGTCACCTGGACTCAGTTGCCTATTTTGTATCTATTTTGTATCAGTCAGATGTTTAAAATCCCACTCCAGTCAGCACTGGACATATATCACTAGCAGAACTTCACTTTTTGGGCTTATCCCAAGCCCAAAAATCTCCTTACTCTCATGCTTAGGTCTCATCCTGATCCTTCTTTTCCTCCCTAGTAATTATAGATGGAAAACATTGTTGGTTCTAAATCCAGAGCATACAAAATTTTTGAAATGTGGATTCTGTTTAGCTCTGGCAAAGTGCAAGTGCGAGATTATTGCAGTCGAGATACAATGTTTTTCTCAGCCCAGTTCAAGACGTCTTTGTTTAGCTCTCTATAGAAGAAATAACAACGTAACATGAGGAATGAAATATTTATCGAAAATATTTAAAAATTATGATGACATTTACAAAATTGGGTGTTCTTGTAACAAAAACAAAAGACACAATATTTTATAGTTTGCATAATGCTAATGTCAACATTTCCCTGCTTGTAGGGAACCATGCTGAGGGAAATCATACAGATGTAGTGTAGATTCACACTTAAGCTGACACTCTTGGTTACCTGCTGCCAGTTGTCCTCACAGTTGAGTTATTACACTGCTGAGGTATATCATGTTAGTTTACAAGCTTCTCACTGCATTAAATGGAGCTAGCCACTGATCATAAGATGCAATTGTCCTCCTGTGACAGAATAACTCAGGGTGAATTTAATCATCACTGCAGTCAGCTAGGTGCACATGTTGTAACACCAAGAAAATACTTAAACATCTGCTTTATATAGAGCAACAGGGTTCATCTCATTGACTCCATTTATTAATTTCTTCAGTAGCAGTCCCAGGAGCATGGGAATGCAGCGTGGATCTGACCTTTTCTTTTTTTTTTTTTTCTTTTCTCTTCCTTTATGTCTTTATGTCTTTATGAAACTACAGGAACTCACAGATTTTTGTTTGCTTGTTTGTTTTTGTTTTTGTTTTTGTCTTCTGGTGTGTCTCAAGGTATAGTCGCCTAATTTGGTAATTACAGCAGATGAGGTAAGCAGTAACCCTGAAACAACCCGGACCAGCTCTCCTCCTGGGGTTGCTCTTACAGGTTCAGTTTCTGGAAGAAAAGTAAATCTGGTCTTAAGAGCATGACTTGGGGAGTACGGAGGTGGAGAATGTTTACAAAAACACATCTGAATTATTTTTAATAACTTGATTTTTATAACATAGTTGGGTTATATTTCTAAATTGTTCTCTAAAAATATGGTAGCAATATGTTTTAAAATTCTGAAGTTTTTCTATTCAATTCCAAAACTAGGGCTCCTAGATCTTAGGATGAAATCTACTGTTATAAGAATAACTAGAATTTGAAGCAATACTACAACATGGAGGTTAGAAAGACTTGAAGTAAGTTGGAGAAGAATTTTATATGAATTTCTTGATTCATGCCAAAACCTGTTTGATTTAATTTAGTGTTAAGCATCCTTCACTAGTAGAATTCTTAAGCCAGGGGGAAATTTCAGCCCCACAGATAATCTGCGTGGAAAAGAACATATCAATTTTTAGAGCCTTTTTAATTCTTTCCCTTATAGAAGTTAAAGCACCTGTGAGATATTGTGTGAAAAGTTTTATATTATTTTCTATTTAGAAATGAATTTACGTAGCTAAATCCTTGTCTGTTGAGCTGAAAATGAACTCCTTGGGGCATACATCTGATACCAGCAGGAATGAGTAATTTAGAACTTGAAGCCTGTACTTCCTCCCCAGAGGATGTGGGAGATTTATAAAAGTGTTTATAAAAGATTTTATAAAAGTGCTTATCCTTCACAACCACAACAAAAGGAAAATCCAGCAGCTTCAATTTATTTGATTTGTTCATTAATTGCTCAGCTAATGCTTGGAAAAAAGCACAACAAGAACAAAATGTAACCAGGCAACTTACCAGGTGGTACTGTGAAAAATTTTGAGCTACTAGGAGAGGGAATGTAACACAGAAATTGTATTGCATATTAATCTAAAATAAACATGAAAGTAAAATCAGTTCTTATTTAGCTCTGTAGTCTTCAGTGGTGTTAACCCACAGTATATGGGAAAGAATATGAAAATGTGTGCCTGTGTGAAAGTGGAATGGACAAACAATTTTATGAAAATATCCCCTGTGTCGTAAAAGGCATTTGATCCAATAGGGGTTTATAGCTAACAAATTTTAGGTAAATATTTTGTACAGTCTTGCGGTTCAGACCCAGGTGTGAGTTCAAGACTGTGGCAACCATACCCAGACCTGTAGGGTGGATTACCAACTGGTGATCACAAAAGAATCTATTTAATTTAAAACAGTAAGTTTCTTCCAGAAAACTCATGTCTGAGTTTTCAAGTCCTGCCATCTGTTACTTCACTTGCTTCTACAATAGCATTTCTGTTTAACTTGCACCTGCATGTATCATTCTAAAAGCCTGATTTGGGATCCCAACTAGTTGGTTCAAAGACCCTTTACATAAAGCTACATCACAAAAGTTTGTGAGTTTTCACTTGAATGAAAAAAAAAACCACAACAAAACAACAAACCAAAAAAATCCCAACCTTTTCTGCTTACCTTTTTTGTTGTTGAAGAAGAGATCTATTAGATTGCTCATATTGTCATAGTCCATTGGCATTCCTGACTCCACCGGCATTGATTTACATTAACTTGAATCCACCTGCTCCTGTATTTCTTAGAAAGGGATTTCTTTAACTGCAAACATTATAGAAAATTGTAAGAATGACACATATAAAACTTCTCATTTAGAATACCTCTAGATACTGGTAGATGTGTTAAAGTAAGTTGTGACTCCATGTACTTGTCATATGCAACAACTTGACTGTTTCCCAGCTTTCTGGGCATTGGTCATGGCATGCGGGCTATACCTGATGAGCTAATTGCAGGTCTCCATATTTTTTTAAGTTTTTTTTTCCCCAGTTACAATACCAGTCTGCACTGTCCTAGACCTATTAAAAACCTAATTCTATTTTAATTCCTTTTTATACATTTAATTAAAGGTGGAGGTGGGGTTTTCTTTTGTTTTGGTTTGTTGGTTTTTTACTACTACAATGCACATGTCTTTGAGTTCAGAGAAGTATCCACAATACATATCCGACTCTGTCAGGGAGAAAAGGGACACACTGCAAATAAAGATAGCCCATGAAGAGGAAAAATTAGTTGCAATACCAGAAATGTGTTGTAACTGATTTGAATAGTATGGAATAATGCAAATACATCAGGGTTTCAGCTGTCTGTCTGCAATGATTGGGAAGCTTTTATTGTTGTCTTGTCATGAATAGCTCTTCTCTTGCTCTCTTTCTCAGGAAGACCAGAAACTGGACATTTCTAAAGAGAGACAGTGATCATTTCTATTACAAGAAAGCAGGAGACATCTTTCAGATTAAAAGTTTGATTAACCAGCTTCACATAAAATATTTTGTCAAATTTCTAGTTAAGAAGAGAATTTATCCTAATTCCAGGTAGAGCTTAGGACATTTTTACTCTCTTTTGTAGGGTCAACTGTGGTCTATATCCATCATCTGGATATTGTCATCTATCACATTATCTGTTACGACATTAGTGCTACATTTAATGTTCATTCTTTCTCCCTGTAGCATTCACTATATTCAAAGACTTTGATCCCTTGTACTCAAAGTCCTTAGCTGTAGTGGTTTGGGTGTTTAGTGGATTATGTAATGGAAACAGACTGGAGCTGTGATGTTTGCCATCCTGTGTTTCTACTTTCTGAAAAGTCAGAAGAAAGTGATATGTTATACTGAGGATTAGAGTTGTCTGACTAAATGACTGTATCTACAGTGAAGATACTTAAAAGAGAAATGCTGAACTTTTTTATAGTCAGTGAAGAAAACTAGCAACTCTTTGTTGCTTACCGTATGAAGCAACTCATTCCACACTAGACACCTGAAACTGCTCAAATGAATCATTCTCTATGAGTGCCTCCTATCTGCAAAGGAAACACAGGATGACAAGCTGAGATGTAGACACAGAGAAAGGGATTCAGTTGCTCAAATGTAGGCTCTTAGTACCACTGACAGTTTTTATTATCCAGAATATCCACATAGGCTGTAAATTTGTCACAAATGGCAGATCCATATCTTTCTGATGGAAGCTAAAGGGCAGAAAGGATACTTTTTGGAACATAAAGCAGCACAAAACGGTCCTGTTTAGATGATGAAATTGTACATTTAGTGTGCTCCTTTTGAACTTTGCTTTTACTTTCTCCTTTCCTTTCAGCTGCAGCTGCCTGGTTAAAAAATAAAGCTATTGTGTCTGTTCTTCTGGAGTGCCAGTGTCACTATTTCCTAGCAAAGAACTGCCTTTACTGCCTAGAATCCAACTTCTTGTTTCATTTAGGTTATTGATGTGTTAGAAACCATGATCACATAAGAATTAAGGCTTCTCCCCCAAAAAATGTGGCAGGATAAATAGCTCTACTGAAATACATCTACACCAAAGCTGACAGCATGGGCAACAAATGGGACAAAATGGAAGCCACTGTGCAGCAGAAAAACTGTGATATAATAGCAATCACAGAAAACTGGTGGGATGATTCACACAACTGGAGTGCTGCAAAGGATAGCTATAAATTCTTCAGAAGGGATAGGCAAGGAATGAGAGTTGGTGGGAGAGCCATATATGTTAGTGAGTGTTTTGAGTGTCTAGAGCTTGATGGTCGTGATGATAGGGTTGAGTTTTATGTGTCAGAATCAGGGGTAATGCCAACAAGGCAGATATCTTGCTGAGAGTCTGTTATAGTCCACCCAACAAGGATGAAGAGGCAGACAAAATATTCTATAATTTGGGGGCTTCAACTTATCAGACATCTTCTGGAAATACTATACATCAGTGAGGAAACAATCTGAGAGGTTTCTGGAGTGGGTGGAAGAAACTTCTTGAAACAACTGGTGAAGAAGCCAACCAGGGGTGGTGCTTCACTGTACCTGTTTTTTGTGAGAAGGACTGGTGGGTGATGTGATTGTTGTAAGCTGTATTGGGTCTCTGGTGTGTTACCAACACCTTTGTAGCTACCAATGCAAAGCACAGCCACTGTGAGGGCTGCTATGGGGAAATAAACTCCATCCCACACATTGTTTTGGCTACTGCTGAGCAGTGCTGCCTCTCAAATTTCCTCCTGCCCCATCAAGGTGCTGAACGTGGGCAAGGCTCTGGGAGGGGCCACAACTAGGTCAGCTGACCCAAACTAACCTAAGGGATATTTCATACCATATGATGTCAGCTTAGATATAGAAGCTAAGGAAAGGAGGAGTAAGTGGGACATTTGTTATTTACAATGGTTTTTTTCCAGAGCAACTGTCAAGTGCTGATGCCCTGCTTCCTAGGAAGTGGCCAGATATCACTTGCTCATGGGAAGTAAAGAATAAGCCTATTTTTTCCTCTTTTTGATTGTACATGTGCAAACTTTCACTTTTGCTTCAGTAAACTGCCCTATCTGAACCTAAAAGTTGTGTTCCATCTTATTTTCTCTTTCCTGTCCAGCTGGGAAGGAGAGTGATAGAGCAGCTTGGTGGCTGCTTGGTGTCCAGCCAAAGTTAACCCACAACAGAAACCATTTTGGGTGCATCAATCATGAAATTATGGAGTGTTTGGCTCTTGGAATATAAAGGAGGGGGCCAGCAAAACTTCAGTCTTGGAGTTCTGGAGGCAAATTTTGGCATGTTTAGGACACTGGTTGAGAAAGTCCCTTGGGAGGCAGTCCTGAAGGGCAAAGAAGTCCATGAAGGCTGGACATTCTTCAAGAGGGAAGTCTTAAAAGGGGCAGGACCAGGCTGTCCCCAGGTGCTGAAAAATGAGTTGTCAGGTAATATGACCAGCTTAATTGAAGAAAGAGCATTGTCTGGAACTAAGGAGAGAAAGGACAATTTATAACCTGTGAAAGAAGATGCAGGCCTCTCAGGAGGACTACAAGGATGCTGTGAGGTTATGCAGAGAGTACCCAAGGGTACTGAGGGAGCTGGTGGCAGAGCTCACCAAGACACTGTCCATCATTTGCCAGCAGTCCTGGCTAACCAGAGTGGTACCAGTTGACTGGAGGCTAGTAAATGTGAAACCCATCTACAAGAAGGGCTGGAAACAGGATCCAAGGAACTACAGGGCTGTCAGACTCACCTCAGTGCTGGGGAAGGTTATGGAGCAGATCATCTTGAATGTCATACTGCAGCATGTACAGGACAATCAGGGGATCAGGCCCAGACAGCAAGGGCTTGTGAAAGGCAGGTTATGTGTGACCAACCTAACCTATGACAAAGTGACCCACTTAGTGGATGAGGGAAAGGTTGTGAATCTTATTTACCTGGACTTCAGTAGAGACTTTGACACTGTTTCCTGCTGTTTCTCCTAGAGAAACTGGCTGCTTGTGGCTTGGCCCGGTGCACCTTTTGCTGGGTAAAAAACTGGTTGCATGGCTGGGCCCAGAGAGTAATAGTGAATGGAGTTACATCCTCCTGGTGCCCTGGTACAAGTGGTGTTCTCCATGGCTCAGCGTTGGCACCAGTCCTGTTTAATATCTACATTGATGATCTGGATGAGGATCTCGAGTGCATCCTCAGTCGTTTTGCAGAGAACACTGAGTTGGGTGGCAATTTTGAGGGCAGAAATGCTCTGCAGAGCAATCTGGACAGGCTGGATCCATGAAATGAGACCATTGGTATGAGATTCAGCAAGATGAAGTGTTGGGTCCTGTTCTTGGTTCACAACAATCCCTTGCAGTGTTACATGCTGGAGGCAGAGTGGCTGGAAAACTGCTTGCAGAAAAGGAGCTGGGGGTGCTGGCCAACACCTAGCTGAACATGAACCAGCAATGTGTCCAGGTGGCATCCTGGCCTATATCAGAAATGGTATGGTCAGCAGGACCAGGGAAGTGATTTTCCCTCTGTATTCAGCACTTGTGAGGCTGTATCTCAAGTTCTGGGCTTCTCATTACAAGAGATTGAGGTGCTGGAGTGTGTCCAGAGAAGGGCAATGAAGCTGTGAAGAGCACAGGTCCTATGAAGGAGCTTGGGCTGTTTAGCCTGGAGAAAAGGAATCTCAGAGGGGACCTTATTTCTCTCTACCATTACCTGAAAGCAGGCTGTAGCGAGGTGGGTGTCAGTCTCTTTTCCCAAGAGTACTATATATGATAGTACAAGAGGAAATGACCCCAAGTTACACCATGGGAGCTTTAGATTGGATATCAGGAAAATTTTCTTCACTACAACAGTTGTCAAACATTAGAATAGGCTACCCAAGGAAGTGGTGGACTCATAATCCCTGGAGGTATTTAAAAGACGTGTAGATGGGGCACTTAGGGACATGGTTTGGTGGTGGTCTTGGCAGTGATAGGTTGATGGTTGACTTCATGATATTAAGTACTTTCCAACCTTAATGATTCTATACTTCTATATTTTTTTATTTTTTTTTTTTAAATTTTTGCTATGTAAAGATGTAGCTGCTCTACATAACTCAGTTTGGTGCACTACACAGTAGCTCAGACTCAAGACTTCATAGAAAAACCAAAATTTTACTACTTCAATGTGAAGATGCTTCAGTCTAGCAGTTAAAAACCCAGGTCTGGGAAAATATTTATTGTATGCCATTGTATGCCCAGGAATTACATGGTTGAGTTTTCAGAATGAAATCTTGCTGTCTGTTATCCTCTTTATCTGAAATTTAGGCATCCAGAGTAAATTTCTCATGTTCAAAGGAGAGACACAGGGTTCTCTTCAAGTTCATTCTCTTTTTCAGGATTTTGAGAGTCGAAATGAAACACCTAAGAAACACCTATGCTAACCTACATAACTTGAATCTGGACCTACAAGTCTGATCAAATTACTCAATATTTCCCTTATTAGAGAGCAATAAATACTCCTAGACAGCAATTAATTTTATTCTAAATAATGTGTATAAGATAAATCACATGAGTCACCTTCTAAAAATGCTTATTTCTATCTGCTTAAGGATGTTTAAAGGTATTCCTAGAACTTCAATACGTGGACATTCAAACGTAGACATAGAAGCTGGCTGGAGTGAATCCCTAAAATGCATTTACTAAGTTATTCTTAGAGTTATTGTTTTTCTGTTGACTCTTCAAAGGGTTTAGACAATTAGCTTTACAGAGATACTAAATGTCTGGGGGACCAAATTTAGTGAACTGAATCATATTCAAAATGAAGCTCAGATTTTAAATGCATGTATGACCTTCACTACTTGTAGTAAAAGAAAGGAGAAAAAAAGTATATTAAATGTTTTCATAATGTTCCATACTGTCCAATCAGAATTCATGTCATGATCTGTTCCTATAATAGTTTGTTCCCCAAAACATAATAATATAATCACTGTACATTTTACTTGAAGTGGGAAGTTTCCCCCACGCAGTATCCTGTATAGAGCATTGATCAAAAACAGATCATCATTAAAGGTACTGAAATAATGAATCCCTTGCATCAGGGTTTACATGCCTATGACACCTTTAATAGTGGGTGCTTGGTATCAAGACAAAAGACATCAGTATTACTTATGCCTGACAGGAACTGTGTAACATACATTAACTCCAGCAATTCAGCAAAAGAGGCCTGAACATTTTTTTTTCATTACAAAGGAATTAAAACTTCATTCATGAATTCATGAATTATAGCTTGTCATGATGCATGTAATGTATTTTAACTTGTGCTCAGTGAGCAACTTAAAAAGAGCCTACATATTTAAATGACAATCTGCTGCTGTATCTACCATCTACCAGGGTTTCCAGAAAGTATTGATGGCTTTCTTTTTCCCTTCCCTTCCCTTCCCTTCCCTTCCCTTCCCTTCCCTTCCCTTCCCTTTTTCTTTCCTTCTTTTCTTTCCTTCTTTTCTTTCCTTTGGAGGTTGGGGTGGGGGGCAGGAATCTGCCACAATAAACTAGAAAAATCCATTCTGTCAAATTGCATGCCCTGCTGCTTCATCACCATTATTATACTGAGGTTTTACATTAAAGTACCCTGGATTTTAAATTGAAAGTCAAATATAATTTGCCACTAGAAGCATGAAGTGAGTGACTAGAAAAGCTGATAGGTAGGCGCAGCATGACAAATTGGTATCTATCTAATAATGAGCCTTACAAGGTCATGGATCACTACGAAACTCTAAATTTTATGTAAGTAGAACTGGGCTACATTGTGTCAATTGTTGTTTCGGGGGAAAGGGCAATATATTTTAGATTGGCCCATACATTTTCAGAGCTAAAGCTAGACAGCTACAATGAGTCCCTTTTTGATAGAAAAGAAAACCAGGGAAAGCAACAGAGAAAGGAAGAGGGAGAAAATTTGTAGTTCCATGCACATATTTTCAGAATAAATTCTGGACAAATAAACTGTTTCAGGGTGTAGGTTTAGGCTCTAGAGAGGAAAATGCCCACAGACTTATAAAGTATTAGAAAAAATCTTTAAGCAAGTGGTCATTTACTGGGATTTTTAGGTTAAATAGTGAAATTAATTTTGTGTCAATAAAAAGAGGAGAGGACCACTCTCGTTCCTACACAAGAACTAATTTTATTATTAGACCATAACAACACTTGAAACATTCAAATTGGTTCTCAGTAAATATTAAACAATAGACCCTTAGTGAAATTGATAAAGGTATGACTATTTATACCGCAAAATAGATGATTTGAAAACATCATCCCTTAGTGACATATCCACAGAATTTGTGCAGCTGGCAACTGTTGTCATTTGAGACTTACACTCAGCTGAGATCATTTAGGAGTTGCTCTTCTGAGACACAAAGACCTTTATCAGTTTGTCTTATGAAGTTATTTTTATGTGCCTTTATGAGACACTGTGTAGGATTCATGTACCATAACTTTGACATCTAAAATGTAGTTAATCTTCTAAGTTCCTTTGCATCACTGTAGTGAAATAGATGAATATCATCTTTTGGAGATGCTGAATTCTAGGCAGAGATTATTTTATTAAAAAATAGACCTATGGGAGAGATCATGTTGTCTGCTAGAATCTAGAAGGGCTTCAGATGATAAGGAGAGCTTAGAGTGGAAATTTGGGCTTCCTCACCTGTCCTTTAGATGTCTGAAGCTGGATTAAATGATTCCCAGAGTATCTGCCTCTCTTCTCATCTGTCTCACCTAACAGGAGAACTGGAAACAGTGAGAACTGGAGGGAAGCTATAAAAATAAATACATATTTGTGAAGGACAATGGCCGGAAGATGCACAGTGGGTGCAAGGAGTGTAACACTGGGGAGAGATATGTTTTAAGAAGCTGTGGAGCTGATGGGTAGCTGGACGGCCCTGTTGGGTAACTGCTGTTTTGACACAAATTGGAGAATGAAATTCAGCAGAAATAAGCCAAAATGCCCACATGCGTAATTCAGCCAGACCGGTAACCACACTACTTTTGTACAGAGAATATTAAATTTCACTGGGAGATTATTGTGATTTGATGTTCCTCTGTTGTCTTAGAAATAGTATGGTAGTAGCACTACCAAAGAAAGAAATAGTGAAGTTGTCTCTCTGCAAAGGTGCTATGTATTGAAAATCAAAATGCACAAGTTGTGATCATGTTAACACTTTTAACTGTGGAGTTTGGTTTTATAAATTATCTTGTTTAATCTATTTCCATGTTGGAGGTATCTTGTTTAATCTCTGCTATGTCAGGTAAAATGGAGGCAACTGCAACATCAGTGGCTGTGAACAAACAACCCATAGTATTCAAAATGATTACAATTTTATTTCCTGGGCAATGACCCTTTCAAAATGCTGTGAGTCTGTTAACTGGAAATGGCTGATGTTTTTTCTGTAATTCACATAAGGGACACATTGTGGTTTGCTTCTTGATTCTTCTAGTTTTGCTGATTTTCTTTAACCCACAGTAAAACTCACATAAAGCGTAGGAGAAATAACCCAGCCATTGGTGCTACGATTTGACCTATAATACACTGAAATAAATATAAAAGACTGTTGCTGATTAGTGCTGAAACAGATCCCTAACCTAGTGCTGGGCTGACCTGGTTTGGGTTCAAGGGTAGCATAGAGTCCGCGGAAACTCCTGTGCTGTGTCTTTGTGAGACCGCTCCTAGGAGCGGGGGGGAAAAGCAGGGTGCTATCCCAGGTCAAAGAGAAGTCACACACACGCACAGGGTTGGTGGAAAAGGACGAACTACTTTATTAGACAAAGGAACAGCTTTTTCTTGTAGAAAGGGCTAGAATCTGGGCGGTGTATGGGTGGTATATGTAAAACTTAGAGATGGGATAGGGTAAGATACAGAGAAATGGTGAGGGGTAGTCTACAAGATGACTGAGGGGGTTACAATTGGCTAAGGGAAGCTATAAATCTCTTCAGTTTTCTTATCTCCCAGCTGCTGCTTTTCTCTGCAGCAGCAAATACACAGAGGGCCAAACAGCTCCTTTTCCTAAACACTGGCCTCACGGTCCCTCCGCTGGTCAAAGTTCGTCTCGAGCCCAAATCCAACCCCAACACTGGGCCCCAAAATTAACATGCAGATCAATGAGTTTGCTTTTTGGGGGACAAATAGTCAAATCAGAGTCAGTGTGTGGAAGAACCATCCCTTAAAAGCACAGAACAGCCCCCGGAGCATAAGAAAACCATGAGAAATAAGCAGCATGATTTATGAAAAGAAATCTTATCAGACAAATTTGATTGCTTCTTCTGATAGCATTACCAAATAAGCAAATGAAAGGAAAATGGCAGACCTAATGTAGTTTGACTTCAGTAAAGCATTTGCTATAGCATCCATGAAATCTCATACAATTAATTCAAATTGACAAATACATGGAGTGTCGTATGGGTTGAAGATTAGCTCAAAGGCCATAAACAAAGAATATTGATAGATCAAGTTGAAGGAAGATACATAGCCATTTGTTGCAATGCTGGTAGTAAATCAAGACTGGTTTAACATCTTCGATCCTGATTTGGAAAAAAGAATCCATCAGCTCACTAACAATGTTTACTCATGGCATAAAATGGGAGGAGCTTTAAATGTCCTTATGGAGAAAGAAAAATACAATGTGTCAGAGATTGATGTCATAAAATAATAAATAAATCATAAAAGTTCAAGGCACCACTGCTGGTAAAATTTGAATTGAATATTAAATGAGTATTTAACAATCTGGAAAAGATGAGAGAATGAAATATAACTGTGGCAGATAATGGGAACAACTTGAAAGGACAACAAAAGGGGCAAGTGATATTATAGGTGCATATGTATTATTGCTTCATGGAATAAGGTGATACAGTAATATGTGAGAACAGTAGTTTAATTTTGATCACAGAAACAGACCGAATCTATACAGCTCTGGCACTCAAAACACAAAATTGGATTCTTGGAATGATTACTGAAACAAACTATATGAAACTGAAGTGATATCCAAATGGTCAGATGCAATGAAGAAAAACTAAAGTGGATAAACTGTACTGGGCTAGATTAAAAATATTGGATCATAAAATTATTGAAATACCTTTCTGCCATGAATTTAGTTATCAGTATTTAAAAGCTTAGACTACCTGTCTAATGTATGCTTAATTAACAGATAGAAGGGTACCCGGTAGTCTCCAAACATCAAAGAACTACAAATCTCAAGAATGTAGAGGAGTTTTGAGTGATGCAGAAAAGTATAAACAAGAATAATCAGAGAAAGTTGAGAAAAATACTATTAAGGTGATTACAAGCAACACTTATTTGTCATGTTAGAAGTGTATTGTGAGGGAGCAATACTGCATGACTAGAAATGCACTATATGTATTTGTTTGGGTTTTGTGGCAGCATACTACATTGGCAATGAATTTTGCTTCTTTAATAGAAAGTTTCCTTTAGTGGGAAGGGTGTTAGAGAGATAAAATATTTGGGACCATACCATATCCCATACGCAGAGTCTTTACCACCCCAGATGGCACACCAAATGCCAAGTCCTAGAAATATTACTGAGTTATTACCTTCCAAACATGAAGCAGACTAAACCAGCACAGTGTATGTAATAGATCCTCCTTCAAATGCTTCCAAAATTAAGGCTAGGTGCCTCTTTTTATATACAAAGCCCAGATGGTACATACAAACCAACTGTGAACTACATTGCTGGTGTGATGCTTAAACCTTACAAAAATATATGCTGATATAACAAATGGCCTCTATTTACAAATGGAAGACTGAGTAAATGAAAGAGATGTAGTTTTGCAGCTTGCATTGAAAATCTTCAGCTAGATAGGCTTTGGCTATCACTCTGTATGGCTGTTCTTATATTAAAATTAAATGCAGAACAAGTTTTACCCAAGAAGGAATATTTAAAATGAAAATATGGAATCTAATGTGTGAGCTTGTGAAAGTCTAACTTAAATTCTTGCAGCAAGACCCCAGTCATGGAGTAACCACTCAATACACTTGAAGTCAATGCCTTTGTTGACTAAGTAGAGGAAAAAAGAATAGAAGCAAGGAAACGATTTTCAGCTTAACATATGAAGAAAATCAGGGCTTTGTGTTTGCAGTAGTTGGTTAGACTTTCTTCTCTGCAATATCTATTAGATCTATTAGCTATTTTCAAGCAAAGAGATGAGGAGGTTTAAAGACTGATACTAAACAATAGAGAAATTGGGCAGATCCATGGCTTCACCACAAGCGGCACCACCTGGTTTCATGGTGATGGGACTGAGCAGAAGAGGAAACTCCTAACTACTTTTGCAGAAGGCAAGTCTGCATTATGAAAGTCCTCATAGCCTTTCTGCACTGAGAATGCAGGAAAGCAATATTTATTGAAATGAAAGTTTTGTGAACTAGATGTGAGTTTAGAGGGATACTAGCATACCTTAGATAGAGGTGGTTTCCTTATGCAAATACTTGGTAGCTGTCCATGCACAAGCTAAAAGTGAAGCCTTTCATGTGGCATTCTTAAGGAGTTTCTCAGCCTCTCTCTTTCTTGCTCTCTTTTCTTTTTCTTTCAGTATCTTTTATTTCCCCTCACAGCTGTTCTTGTGGATCTTCCGATGCCTGTTAGTGTGTGCAGTCAGGCTGCGTCCCTAATGCAATTAATTTAAAAAGTCAGTTAGGGATAAGGCAGAGATTCAGAGACAGCACAGTCGTCAGGAGGCTGCATGGGGTGGTTCTTTTCTGGACTTAGGAGAAAACCATGAAGTAAAAAAGGTGTTATCTGAACTATAGAATAATTCAGCGAAAAGTCAGCATTTAACACCACCTCACTGCTCTTCCTCTGATATTAGATATGTGAATATGTCAAAATCAGGACAGCCTTACCTCTAGGACAGTGAGTGGTGAATCAATAGCATTTGCTCTGTGCTAGCTAGCAACCTGATAGAAACAAAGACATACACGTTGCTGATGCTATATCAATAAAGCATGACAAATTCTGACGATCAAATTAGTATTTTTTTACTCATTTTGGCATATTTTCAACAGAAGAAACATGTAACAACATGGTAAGATCATCAGGCTGTCACTATATGAGAGGCTGTTAAGGGTGGCTGTAGAAAACAAGACTAGATTTGTTCTCTGAGTAAGCATTTTAAAAATTACATATATTCAGACACGGTAGTGACTCGTAATTCTGCAACAGGTCTAAATAGGTATGAAAAGTACCCCATACCTGATATGCATTTAATCAAAAATTCTGTATTTTCAAGTATATCAACTTGCACAACTTCAGCTTCTCTGAACAAATTTGGGCCATATGTCATAACATCCAGTGTTACCAGAACACTGTTTGCTTACCGAAGTGCTGAATGTTTTGAATCTTTTGAGCATAAAGGTCATATCTTCATGCAGTGACTTCAGTGGATGTACACCAATTTAAACCAATTGAAAAAATGGTCTATAAGAGTTTGTGGCCAGGATTTCTCACAATAAAAGTCTTGGCAAATCTGAAAGTCATTATTTTAATGGCACTGCAGACAGCTATTGTTAAACATGAGGCACAGTTCTAGAGTAATTATGGCATTATAACATTACTTTATTATTCAGCTTTTCTTGGCCTAAATTACCATCGTTGAAGAGTGTTTGTCTTCTTCCCATCCAGCCAAATATCCTGCACAGAATGTGCAGAACTGGAAGAGAAGCTCTGGTAGTCCAGACATCAAGAGTTTGTACCTTTTCTTTTTAAAAGTCTCACCTAGGAATAAAGCAGTGAATAATTCTATGTAAATTCATGGTGATAAAATTTTGCAGCTTTCTGCACTTTTGGCGTCTGGTTTTACCTATGTGCCAATGTGTAAAAATGCCCACTGGCTGCAGCCGAGGTTTGAATTGGTGGATAGAGTGAAGGAAAACTTCTAAAACTGGGATCCCTAAATTATTTCTGGTATCTATTCCAATAGGGAGTGATGTGGCATATATGTAGAACTCTTGAACTCAGGTTCTGAACATGAGTCATGTGTCAGCTGGCATGATGTCTATGACTAGCACACTGCACTTCATAAGACACAACTGCCCAGCTCACACAAGGGGTGTGTCGAGCACTGAGGTCTAGGTAGGATTACAGGCTCTAACCACATCTCCTCTGCTGCCAGGTGACCGAATCAGGGAAGAGAACTTTTCAGTACATGACCCTCCTCCTTTTAAAGGTTTTCGGAGGTATACAAGGGAGCAGAGCTCCTCTCTGGGTTCTGTAGTACTTACGTGTGGAGCAGAAGAGTAAAATCATGGCTTGTCATGTAATCCCTTGTAATGGGACTGGCTAGAATTGTCTCTGTCTCTTTTGTCACCTGTTAGGTGTGATTTTTAAGGACTATCTGGAGCAGTAACTAAAGTCATAACCACACAATGATAAAAAGCTCAGAAGGTGCAATGTATTACTTGGAAAATGTGAGAATGTGAGATTTGAGTTTTACAGGAAAGCTTTCAGGTTTGGTTTCTCTAAACATGGGCACTCAAAATGGGCCAGGTTTCTTTGTTTGTTTGTTTGGGTGTTTTGTTTTTGGTTGGTTTTTTTGTTTGTTTGTTTTGTGGGTTTTTTTGTTTGGTTTGGTTTGGTTTAGCTCACCTCCTGTAGCTTTATGAGAAGACTTCTTTGGCCGAGCACAGCTCCGCAAGAGTAAACTGAATTGATGCTTGTTCATGCATCCTGATTAAGGGCCTTACTGTCAGTTTTGTTTCTCTCTGCTGAGGCTTGAAATGTTCGTATTGAGTACTTGCTCTATCATCATGGTACTGTTTGTCTGAAATTGAGCTTGGAAAATGCGGAAGAAACTGTCAGACATTCTGGCAAGTTCTGAATTGCTTTTCAATTCAGCTATGTTCACAGTCAAAGGGAGTAATCCTTGGGGGGAGACATGATTAGCAGGAAAATATCCTGGCTTGTCTTTGACATAGAAAAAAAGGGTTGTAGGCCCTTGGCAATGTGGGATTCAGGTGCCTTACTGGACTAAAGGGACTCATGTAAAACATGCTAAAATGACACTTTAAACCCACAATGAACATTTGGCCAGTGTTTCTGTTTGAAGTATAATTTGGGAATGGATCTTTCCATTCATTAACCAATAAGCTTGCAAACCCAAACCCATTTGCTTATGAATGCAGATATCTTTTTACTGCAGCTATTCTCCTATTCCATTTATGGACATATAGAAATTCAGGCAAGTAGTGATGGAAACTGCTATGAAACTGAGGTTGCCAATCACACCCTTTGAATAAGAAACAGTGCATGCTGAATAGTCAAGAACATAATTAAGTGAAAAGTTTACAACAGGCAAGTTGATTGAGAAATGTTTGTACAAAGCACTTTGTATAAAAATTTTATGAAAATGAACACATTTATAGGGATCATAATACTTTTACTAATGATCTGCCAACCAAAAAGGGTCTAATTTATTAGCTAAAATGTTTCCCAAGAATAGTTTGCCCAGTTCTAGTGTGAAATGACATACAATCCTATGCTGAATCATTCCTTTGAAATAAAATGGTTTGCAGAAAGTAAAATATCCCTGGATAATCACAGAGGTCAGAATCTGTGACCTTGTTGTGTTATATGCCTATTTACAGTTCACTCCCACAGCAGGTAGTCAGCGATTCAAGTACGTGCTCTACTTGAAGTACAAAAAAAGAAGCCTCCATATTTGGCATTGTGAAAAACCCAATCCTCTCTCTCTCATCCTAATTTAGTCAAATTTTCTTCTTAACATGCAGAAATATCATAGCCCATTCAACAACTCATGCACTTCCTACAGTGCTAAACTCTTAATGATACTGAACAGTGTTACTTGTCATATTGCTCATCAAGCTTTTTTCATATTCTGTATATTTGTTCCTATTTACAGTATTTGTCAAAGTTCCAGTACAGAAGTACTGAATCTAAGCATATAAAAATGCTTAAGTTACTTTGGCAGAATGCATTCTGGTCATTTATCTCTTCTAGTCCTCACAAATTTCCTCAGGGTTGCTAAATCTTTTATTTTTTATTGAATGTGTTTTTCTTTCCTGCTCCTCCATTTAATTTGAGCAAATTTGATAGCCATGGGCATTTTATTTTATTTTTGCCATCTGTTTTCCATTTTTATTAAATAGTTATAGTTTATTGTTAATTGAAATTGCAAATTGGCCATATTATGTTTATGCTATAATAATAGCATCTGGATTTAAAACTGTGGGAAAGATTGCTTCCCAACTGTTCTTACAATGTATGGGTCTAGAGCCTTAAAATTACACCTGTACTGTGGAGGATTTCCTGCTCTTCAAGTTGACCTCTTGAACAGCCAAGGTCCTCCTTGAGAAATAAAAGCTCTCCCTTTCTGTTAAAGAAGAGAAAGGTCAAGCTTTCAGCACAGTAGCCTCAAACATTTTTAAATAAAGTCACTTGCAGTAAGGTGGGTTCTTTAAGGGCCTGATCCAAAACTCCTCCTTATTTCTGGAAAACAACAGCTGTACAAGAAACATATGCTGAATTACAAATATCTTCAACCAGATTTGAGAGAGGTTTTATTCTGTACTCTTTGACAGTCCAGCATCCTATTACCAGAGACATTAGAGAGGTATTGTGGGGCTATTGAACACTGCAAACTTACCCAATGTATCACAATTACAGAAACACCTGTTCTAAGTAACATTTTGCTGAGCCACCATGAGAATTCAGTGCTCAATAGCCCTCAAAATTTCTCATTTCTTTCCTGTGGTGAAGTACTTTAGCAACTTCTCTCTGGACCATAACAGAAAATGCTTAAGGTCAATGGTTCAACATCTCTTAAAGAACAAGGCCCCACTTCCCTTCCCCCCTCCCCCATTTCTTACTAATAGTGCCTTCTCAACACAATTGTGATTCTTTGCTTACCAGTGTCTATTTCTTCATCTCTGTATTTTTGTATTTTAGAGCTGGAAGAAATGAAATAAGTAGCAGATTAGTTACTGGTGTAGCCTACATTAACATACAAGGGTGTTATACAGAAGGAAGAAGAATCTCTAGGAGAGAATAAATGCATGAAGATTATTATTTAAAAAAAAAATAGTACAAAATAGGAGCTCAGTCCAGACAACCTTGAAGTCCTATGCCGTGGATGAAAGACCTGATTCTGGAGTATGGAGTATGGAGTTGATAGGGGACACCAATTCTCTGCCCACTAATGGCCAAGATTAAATGCTCTGTTCTACACATATTTCATGGTGCTCCATGTCTCATTTGAGTACAAAACAAAAGGTCAAGATTTTAGAGAGCAGGAGTTAATTGCTGAGTGATATTGAAAATTTCACTCTCTTTCATTGCAACTCCTGAATTGATGTACTCTGGCTTTTTTTGGTATGGAGTAAAAAGAGAGAACTGATAACAAACATATTAATCAAAGGCACTAGTAAAAGAGTCACCATAAAACCCTCTCTAAAGACTATATGGATGAAGGAGACTGGTCTCTGTTCTTATGCTGTTTTGGATGAGACACTGCTGCTTTTTCCCCTGTCCTTTGTCTTGAGCTTGTCTATTTGTGTTAAAATATTGGAGGATAAAGACTGACCTTCTGTGTGCTTGTACACTATTATACATAAATCTTACAGGTCTCATGATGCACTTTTGCAGTTAGCATCTTTTATTACTAAATGAAGACCTGAGAATGGATAATGGGAGAAAAATGAACCAAACATTGAAAGATCCATTAAAAGCAATAAACAGGCACCCTTGGTGAGCACAAGCACCTGCTTTTCTCCAGTGCATGACAAAAACAACTTATCCTGCCAGCTGTAACTCTAAATATAAAGTAAATGGACCCCAGACTGGAGCTGGATGAGGTGAAAACCACAGTTTATCCAATAGATGTCACCTTTTTTCTCTCTCTCTCTTTTTTTTTTTTTTTTTATTCTCTTCACGGATAATCTGTGGACAGCTCTGTATTTGAGTTAAAGTATCCAGCTTTTCTAATTGTGTGAGGAAAGCTTTTTGTGTGTGGGACCCTTTGAACCTGCTAGGTTTGAGTAAATCACCTTGCCTTGTTCTGTTAAGGAGGAGGAAACATTTCAGGTAAGAATATTGATGTGTAAACATGTAAGTTCATGTTCAAAAGCAAAATAGATATTTTCTTGAACATTGCTGTCCCTAAAATCTCAAGGGTGAAGATTATGAAGATATGACCTTTCTAGACTGGAGCAGGGATAAAGCCAAGAATGCGAAGCCTTAATTCCTTGTCTTGATAACAGTAATCCCCCAGACATGTTTTTAAAAGATAATATAAAAAGATTAAATGATAGTAGACATATTTACTTTGATTTTATAAAGTAATTTAAATAATATTAATGAAAAAAATTCTTTTCTGACTAAGAGGGAAACCAATAAACATCGCTAAGTTAATATGCTTCATTTTTTCAATGATCAGTTACGCAATGTGCCACTTGAGCCATCTTCTGTTACAAAAGTATAGTCATTTAAGTATAGCATGTTTAAAACTACTATCTGCTGCAATCCATTGATCCATACAATTGCTGTCACACTGGAGAAGACGATCTTGGACTTGACATTAGTTTCTTGTCCTTCCAAATTGTGTATGACATGCTGTCTTTGCCTTTGCATGTTACTTGCACGATCACGGCATTTTAAAAGAAACAGAAAAAAATTTTCTTGGGCTCTCAGTTATTGACCAGTCTTGGAAAACTTTTCTTGTATTCAGAGAAACATAACAACCACCATTTCAGACATCAGCTTTTCAAGCACCTCAGCGTATTATATGAAGTTTTGTTTGATTTCTCAACATGGAGCAATAGGGGAATGCCATGGAAGTTCCACATGTGTAATTCCTTGAAGGGAACAGTTCAGCTAGTAACTGAGATCTCAGTTAGGCTTTTTTTTTTACCTTCTACCTCATATGGAAATTTTCTGTGATGGTATCATCTCCTGCTTTTCAGTATTTCTGGGAGAGATTAAAAATCCTGTAATTCACAGAGGAAAAAAATTACTCTCACAATTCCACTCTCTAAAGAATAAAGCAGATGAGTATAAGTCATTATGGGCCTGAATAAGGAATACATGATGAAGAAGGTCTTCCTTCCTAGCCTCTGTAACCTGGGAACAAGAGTTTCCTATGTTAGAAAACACTATGATGAAGAAAGCTGGGAATTTCATAGAGCTTATGTTGCATTCTGTGTTAGTTTCTGAACTCTAATATGGTTCTGTAAAAATCCCAGCCAAATTCATTACTGTTCAGGTTTGCTCAGAAACAATTGTGATGGGAAGTATTATGGTTATAATTCAACATGTCTGGGGCGGGGTAGGGAACACTTTTAATTTCCCTTTACTGCTGGTGATGGATTTTTGCAGCTTCACCTTTCTGTGCTACTGTTCCCAGCAGTCCCAGGCTCTAAACAACAAACAGCTTGACTTGCAGAAACTTTCCACTCCCTCTGGGAAAGCCCACAAACTTACAGCATATTTTAAGCTGTTGTTCGATTTTCTGAGGGGAAAGAATTGTCTCTAGGCACAAATTAGTGCTACCAGTGGAAGACGGAGTTCAGCTGTTTATATACTAATATGCAGCAATTACGATAAAACAAAACTCATTCTGAAATTCTGCTGTAACTATGGTAACCTACATTCAATGTATTCCATTAAAATTATAAAAAAGGCTCCCCAGCAGGAGAGAGTAAATATTATCTATGATTGATTGATGAAGGTTTCAGACTGTGAAAAGTAGTTAATATATTTTTTGCGATGAAACACAGTTTTTAAATCTTCCTTTTTATTAATGCTTATTGTCTGTTTAAATAGCATCATGTAGGTATCATTAATTTTACATCTATTTTGAATAATTTGCTTCCTTCGTTAGAAGGTCTCCATTTTACAAAGGGTCTCTGAGAAATTCCTTTATTAACTTTCTTTTATCTGATTTCTAGTCTGGGACATTTCCATTAGTATTTGACTAAAGCTTGACAAAGAGGTTACAACACCAAATTCAATTGGTATATTTGGATAATTTTATATTTAATAACAATAATAATAAATCCTCAAGGATTCTGCTGTTTAATGAGGAACCAACAAGTTATGCAAATATCTTTTTGCTTTACTTACTAGTTGTTATGGTTTCCAAGTTATTTAAGTTAAATGTTGCAAATTAGCTATGAGTTCAGTCAGCAACAAAAATGTCAAAGCATAACAATATGTGTGTGGCTCGGAATGAGAGAAAAAAAATTGGCAACATCATGTAGGCACATTAGCAAAATGATTTCTATGTCTGTACCTCTGCAGAAATCCATGGACAGAGCTGCTGAAGGGGGAAGCAGGATGGCTATGTTGCAGGGTAGTCCCGTAGGCTGAAATAACCCCAAAAAGACCTGTTTCCTACACAGTTACAGTACAGTTTACCATACTAGCAGTTCAGCTGTCTCATCCTTTGGCTGCTGGTCTAACAAAGTATTTCTCTCCCATGTATGTTCTGACATATTTACCAAGTCTTTGAAGCACTCACATGTACCCTAAATTATTTTAAAAGGATGCTTGTATGAACTGTGATACTGACTGAAGCCCTTGATCTCTGCTTAGCATAGTGGGGGCTTATAGATATCAGTGACAGATGACACATAGCTACAAACACTTTCATTTGAAGCTAAATCCCACTCATGCTATATATTCTGTATTTTTGTGGGCATGGCACAAGACAACAAAGGAGATGTATGTGATCCATACCATTGCAATTTCCTTATACAGACAATATTCTTGTTTTTCTTGTCTCCATTTCAAACAGACTTTTCTTTCACCCAAAGTGAAGTGTTCTGTGGGAACACTGGTTAGTCAGGTGAGCATTACACGAGTGATAACATATTACTGCATTAGCTGATATATCTTTTAGAAGAGATACAAAAAGGAGATCTAAAGCAATATGGAAAACATGTAATGGAGAATTATTTTCTTATTTTTAGATCAAGACTGAAATCACTGTCAGGACTCTGTAAAAAACAGAGTCTTTCTGTAGAAGAAAAGCTTAGGTCTTCAGCAATATATCCCTCAACTACTCACTGGTGACAGAAAAGAGAGAGAAAAAATGGAAAATAACGATGACAGAATGTGGGGGGAGGAAAAAAAGAAAGCATATTTTCTTTTTATTTGCAGCCCAAACAAACTGTCTAGTTTCTTTTTTTGGTTTTGTTGTAGGAACTTACTCTGGAGTGATGATACAGATTACTAGGCTGTTATCCTGAATAAAAAGTGCTGTCATTAATTCTCTTTTGCTTCAGCTATGGACCATTATTTCCAATAGCTGTAGGTGTCACTTCCAGTACTGTGACCCATCAGGAAATCTCTCAGGCAACTGAAAGAGTTTATACAATGGCCCAGCAAGAATATAATTTACAGGGCAGCAGAAGGGGCAACTGCCTACTGGTCTCAGATTTATTCCTCATTCCTATTGCAGAGCTTAAATAAGTACAAGGAGATGTACCTTTCTTGTGGTTGGGCTGTCCTCCTGCCACTTCACAGTGAGTTTTGAGCATCCCAAGACAGTATATCCTCCATTCATTGGATTGCCTGTTGGTGTTAGAGCTTGTGTCAGGATTGCAGCCTTCTGCAGGGCACTGGCAGCAAAGAGGGTAGGAAATGTCCATGGTTGTGGGGGTTCCAGGAAGCTAAAAAAAGCTGGAAAGCATAAGAATGAAGGAGGAATTTATATGAGGTTAGTAGCAAGTATAAAGAGGAAGGAGAAAAGAGAGAAAAGAAGCAGTATTGGTGGTGAACATCTGGGACTATATATTCCATAAATTGATTGAATTGTTTATTAATTTTATTTTTTCTTGTGTACTTTATTTAAAGGAAATCCTTTTAGTCTCTGACTTTTTGTATCCACAATAATAGTTTCAAACAAACATTAGGAAACAAACACCATTAGGAAATATTGAGCTACTGTGTAAGACTTTTTGCTATTTATGCTCAGATAATACAAGTTGATGTGAAGAGTACTCCTTCTTTTACTTGCTCTTCAATACTGGGAAATGATCATCTGAAGCCAAAATTTATAAGAAAAGGTAATGAAAATTTCTGTGTTTTCACAAAAACTTTTGCTTGTTTTTCAACAGGTGTTTTGTGATGAAAAACAGTTATACCAATAGATTGCCAGAAGCCTTTTACTGCAGCTTTCACCTGTGTAGAGGTTTAAGGAGGAAGGGAATGAGCACAAATCCCCAGACAAACTTTTGCCTTATTTCTACTGAATTGAAAATAAGATGATGTTAGCTATTGTGTTTCTACTCCTTCAATTATAAAAGTCAAACTTCACCTGTACTGGGCTATATTTCACAATCAAACAAAATTTAACCTGGAGAAACAACATTGTTGTGGAATATCGTGGGAATGTTCAAAATTTCAGGAAGCCAAGCTACAAGAGGATCCTTCTATTTTTTTAGCACTATATAGTTATCCAGGTACATTTTGCCACTGAAAATATTACACCTGAAGCACTGTTATTATGTTTTTGTCATAAGAGTGAAACACGTATAACTCAGAGAGCCTCAGGCAACAGTGACGTACCATGGACTTTCCAATAATTGAGTGAAATATATTTATACTCTTCAAAAGGTGAAATAAAATTAATTTGGGGTAAAGAAAGGAAGGTAAAATGTATATGAGACAAATTGATTGTGCTATATACTTATCATTAGGAAGATAAATGAATGCATATGTAACTAGGAACCTAGACAAGCTTTTACACTAGTAAAGAAATACAAAATTAAAAGGAAAAGCCTAGTTGGACATAAAAAAAAAAATAACTTCTGCTAGTCTTGTTATATTAGCATTTCATTAGGCAGATTGCTGATGAGAAACACTCTGGCCATTCAGGGATGTGGGTGAGGGCACATGCATGCATACACGTACACACCCTGGAGATGCACCTCCAAACCTAATTTTTCTATGCAGGAGCCACTCCCTAAGGCTGAGATATAAATCAGCTATTCAGCTGAATTTGTTTCACCTAAGATACAGTACCCGAATCTTACTCTTTGCATGTCTCTGAGGTAAAACACAGAAAAATAAGCTCTTTCACTTAAAGATGCATTTACTTCCCATGGTTTAGCTCACTGTGGTATTCCATTGTAATTTAACCATGTCTGTGCTACTTTACCAAGCCTTTTGATGCTGAAACATTTTCATTCTGGAATTTACACTGATACCTTCTTACTGTTTAAACTATGACTGAAGTTAGTGGAGTTTCACACCTTACTGCTTAGCCCAGGGCAATCTCACTACTCTGCTTTGAGAAACAAAGTGGAAAAGTAACTTCCACAGACATTAATTGAGGTTACTGGGCTGAAATCAGATCTATTTCAATATCCCACAGTCGAAGAAATAATTCATAGATTAGTAACATGCTGGTATGGCTTTCTGTTACGGTCATGATTACCTTTGATAGCTTCCTGTCCTTGCAAAGACAAACACAACAGAGCAGTTAATGTAATTATGATATGGTTAAGTACAATCACGACAAGAAGGAAAACCAAAAAATTCTGCTTAAGGCTGACTACATTTTGAAGATTTGTCATTTTGAAGTAAAAATTACATCAGAAAGTAGTCTATAAATAAAAAGTTTAAAAATTAAAATTAAAAAATTACTTACAACCACTTGCTAAAACTAATAAAATCTTAGAACTGTGATTTAACAAACATATATTTTTGTCAAGTACTTGTTCCATGCCAGTAAAAACAGTGAAGGCTCCCTACTGAATATAATTTGAATCCTAGAATCCCAGCTGAGGAGAAGAAAATCGTCTTTCTGCCACACAGACCACATAATTACAGAGATAATTTTTTTCAAACCAATTTTTTTTCTCTTCGACCTCTTCCCCAAATAATGACACAACACCTAAAAGGTGTGGTGAGTGTATGCTTATGTTCTATTCCTGAGCATTTTTTTCTTTACTCATTCATGAGAGCTGTTCACAAACTATTTGTTCAAACAGGTACTACCAAAACCAAAATATTTGAAGATGTTGCAGATATTGCTTGTATCAGTAGGGAAAAGAATAGGTTATATGCCATCTGGTTCAAACCCCCTGTTCAGCAGGACCACTTAAAGACAGTTGTCCTGGACAACGTCCAGGTGGCTTTTTAATATCTCCAAGGATGGAGACTCCATAACCTTCCCAGGCAACTTGTGACAGTGCTCAGAAGTGCTTCTTAATCCTCAGGAGGAACTTCCTGTCTTTGTTTCACTTTTTGCCCTTTGCCTCTGGTCCCGTTACAAGGCATCACTGAGAAAAATCCAACTCTGTCTTCCTCATTCCCTTCCATCAGGTATTTGTACATATGGATAAGATCCATCCTGAGCCATTCTGAGCCATCTCATCTCCAGGCTGAGCAGTTTCAGCTCTCTCAGCCTCTCCTTACAGGAGAGATGCGTTAGTCCTTTCATTGTCTTTGTGGCTCTTTGTTGGACTCTCCTTACCAGTATGCCTATGTTTCTCTTATGCAGAGGAGCTCAGAGCTGGACACAGCACTCCAAGTGTGGCCTCACCCGTGCTGGATAAATGGAAAGGAACACCTCCCTCAATTTGCCAACACTTTGACTTAATGGAGCCCAGTATAACATTGACCTTCTCTGTGGCAAGGGCACATTGCTGACTCATATTGAACCTAGTGTCCACAAATATCCCCATGTTTTGTTCTGCCAAGCTGGTTTCCAGTTGAGTGACCCCCAGCAAGTAATGATGCCTGGGATTGTTCCTCCTCAGGTGCAGTACTTGGCAGGTTTCCTTGTTGAACTTCATGAGGTTCCTGTCAGCCCATTTCTCCAGCTTGTTGAGGTCCCTCTGGATAGCAACACCATGTTCTGGTGTATCTACCACTCCTCCTGGTTTTTGTACCCTTGCTGAAGTGTACTCTGGCAATCATCCCAAACATTGATGAAAATACTGAACAGGTTTGAATCCAATACTGACACTTGGAGTACTCCACTAATTAATGGCTAGACCAGCTAGACTTTGTGGCTCTGATCACGATCATCTGGGTCTGGCCATTCAGCGGTTTTTCAGTCCACCTTACTGTTCGCTCATCCAGCCCATACTTTACCAGTTTCACTACGAGTATCTTAAGTGAGACAGTGTCGAAGGCCTGGTAGACACTGAAGAAACTGAAGTGGTAGAGTCCAAGTGGGCAGCATCCACTGCGCTCCCCTCCTCTACCAGGCCACTCACTTCATCATAGAATGTTATTAGATTGGTCAAGCATGTTTTCCCTTTGGTGAATCCATGCTGACTATTCCTGATGATTTTCTTATTCTTACTATGACTGGATATGATTTCAAGGATTAGCTGCTCCATCACCTTCCCATGGATCCTGGAGAGACAGACTGGCTATAGTTCCCTGGGTATCCCTTCTTGCCCTTCAGGAAGGGTATTTTCTTGAGTGATACCTTTATTTTTATACATTGCTATATTACAACCAAAACAAATAAATTCCACTTCTCATTTCCAATACCTCTATACTTTTATATTGTCATGGTACTATAGATAACAATAACAGCTACATACCTCTTTTCCTTTGCAACCAAATTGTTCTAAAATAAACCCTATAAATCTGTCTATATGTCTATATATCTATATCTATATATCTGTAAACACTGATCATCTATTATTAATTGACTTTAATTCACTCCTAGGGATTTATTAATAAAACAAAAGTTACTCCTGCTTGGCAGGGCATGTTGTAACAGGCTCCTGGACTTATATATGTTCAGTTAACTTAAGTATTGCTTGACCTGACCCTCTTCTACCAAAGGTACCTCTTTCTTCTTCCAGGCTTTCCCCAGGTCTCTGGGATACCTCACAGCTGGTCTTGCTAGTAAAGACTGAGACAATGGCAACATTCAGTACCTTGGTCTAATCTGTGTCCTTTACAACCAGGTCCTTTTCTTGTTAAACAAAGGTCCCACACTTTACCTCCTCTCCCTTTTGTCACCTTAGAGTGCTTAAAGGAGCCCTTCTTGTTGCCTTTGGCATTCCTGGACAGGTACAGTTTTACTTGATCTTTAGCTTTCCTAACTGGAAGGCTTCCCTGGATGCTCAGACAATGTTTCTGTATTCATCCATCCTTGCTTCCACCCACTGTATGTTTCCTCTTTTGCTTTTGAAGAGGCCAAAGTCTGCTCTGATGAAGTCCAGAGTTGTGAGCTTGCTTTTGACCCCCTTCCCTGCCCTAAACTCCATGGTTGCTGCAGCCATGGCTCCCTTGAACTTCATATACCCAACAAGCCTCTCATTGTGAACAAAAGTCCATCACAGTAACTCTTCTCATTGACTCAAAAGAGGAAGCTACCATCAATGCACTGCAGGAATCTCCTGAATTGCTTATATTCCCTCCAGAAGGTATCGGGGGGCTGAGGCCATGGCAGCCAGGGCTTGTGAATGTGAGGCTGTTCCTATCAGTTTATAGAGGACCCGATAAAGGAAAACTGACTGAGTCCTCTGAGCAGTCAAAAGACCACTTCAGTGCTCCCCATTAATGATATCTATGAGTTTGGAGAGAGGGTACATTGACAGAAAGTTGCTGACCAGGAGTGACAGACAAAATGTTCTCTGAAAAACACCATTCTCTATAAGATATTTCAGTAATTTCATTCTTGAAATTTCAATGTCATGAAGACACATGGTCTACTCATACTACAAATAGGTTTCACACTTTGATGAAGAAAACATTACTTTTGTGATTTAACCCCCCCTAAACCCCAAATCGTACATGTAATTTATTCATTCTAGCAAGGCAAATAAGGAATCTGCCTTTAAACTTCAGTATAAGAATGGAATCCAATGTAAAAATAAATTAGAGACAGAATTTAATTATTGCTTTTCTCTGCATGATTTGCTCCCTAGCCCTATTGCAAACTTTCTAACACCGATTTAAAATTCCTCTTTTATCCTTCATCTGTTGACATTATTTACATACAGAACTCTGATGTGTTTACCATACAATTAGAATAGATCTTCATTTTAATTAAATATCAATTCAGGATCACAGCTTCAAGCTATTTGTAAGCACTGATAGTGATCAATAGGAGGACATGTTGAACAAAGAAGACAAATAGATTTTCTGAGTAGTCAAATATTTTTCTTTTCTTCACATACACCATTTTTTTTAATAGAGGATGAAGAGATTAAATTTCTTGCATCCTTTCAGTTATTCCGTGGCACATATTTAGAAAGTTAAAATGAAAAGCTAATTGCCACATCATTATGCTTGATTGACATGCTACCTTTTTCTCTATAACTCACCATGACAGCTTCGTTTAACTGGCTGCCAGTCCCAGCAGGTAGCTGTGGGCAAATTCCTAAAAGTAAAACTCAGTTAGAAACATGGAATTCACACCAGGCCCCTTGGGGTCATGAATCCACTGTCTTGCTAATGCAAAATTCACATCACACAAACTTATCACTTACAGCTTAAGTCTATATCATACTCAGTTTACACATTTTTGCATTGACATCATTGTTGAGCTTTTTCAGGTCTTTTACCCACTGACATCTGTCCTTTCATGATATGTTTATAGTTATATCCCCTCTTAGTCTTCTTTTACCATACTGAACAAGAAAAGGTCTGTTATTCTTCTCTCTTAAGAGAGTGTCCAGTTTCACATCAGCATCCTAATAGTTCTCTTCACCTCTTGAATTTACCTGCTTTGAAAAAGTGTGAACAAGGTTCAGTGAGGGTGAGCCCAGTGAACCACTGGGCTGAATTCTCATCAACAGCGAATATGTTTTAGCCGATATGTTTGCATAACTGTTGGCTTTTCATTTTTGAATTGGAGACATAGTGGATATGGTGATTGACTATCTTGTAAGATTTTATCCCTCTCTTAGTCATTTCTTCCACTCTCTCTCTCTCCCTTTTCCTCTCCTTCCTACCTTCCCAGTTCTCCCTTTGCTCTCTCCTTCCTGCTCCTGCTTCCTTCTTTGTTCCCCTTTGTTATCCATTCCTTCGCCTGTCCATATCTAACATTGACATCAGTACAGAAAATATCAATACACAACATACTTTAAAATGAAAATTTAGTCCGAAGAGAACACAGATGAGGAGAATCTTAGTGCTGAACAGCTGCCTCATGGCTTTTTGCTTTCGATGTATTGTAAATAGACTGGAGAAGAGAAAGCTCTGGAGAGAACTTATGGCAGCCTTACAGTACCTAAAGAGGGCTGCAAGAGAGCTGAAGAGGGACTTTTCACAAGGGCATGTAGTGATAGGACAAGGGGGAATGGCCTTAAACTGAAACAGGGCAGGTTTAGATTAGATATGAGGAAGAAATTCTTCACTGTGAGGGTGGTACGCCAGTGGAATAGGTTGCCCAGAGAAGTTGTGGAAGTGTTCAAGGCAGATTGAATGGGGCTTTGAGCAACACGGTCTAGTGAAACTCATTCCTGCTGTGGCAGGGGGGTGTGGAACTAGGTGGCCTTTAGGGTTTCTTCCAACCCAAATGATTCTATGATTCCATAAAATACCGATTACAGACCTCTCTATCTACGAAAGATAATTCTTTCGCATTTTGTAAGAAAAAATTCCTCAGCAGTTAAATTACTTTGAGAACTAAATTTTAAGTCTCAACATTTCCTCAGTTTAAAATCCTAAATTTAAAGACATGAGATTTAAACAATGAATTTCAATTTTAAAATACCTTTATTTGGCAAGAGAAATGGGCTGAAGAACAGAAGAAAGGGAAAGAGACCAGAGGTATTTAAATAGCAACCTATTGGCCTGTCACACTAGGGTAACAGATGAAAGGAGACTACAGTTTGTAGAGAGATTGGGAGATCAAACAAAAATGAAGTTCACTAATGGAAAGGTATCTGTTCCCTGTAGTAAATTCAAATCTGTACAAAATTCCTAGGCTGAAACATTTTAATAGTATTTTTGCCTTTAACAGGCACAAATTTTAACTGCACATTTCTAATAATTTGTTTATATTTTACTTATATGTTTACTGAGTATCAATTTTTGTCTCATGTGTGCTATTCTAATAGCAATACATATTTATAGGTACCGTGAACCTATATGTACAATTTGTGTGTGTATAAGTGGATGTGTAAGCATGGATGTGTTAAGTGGTTATTCAGAAAGTTCCACAAGGGCTTCATTCAGTGAAAAATGAAATGGTTGTTAAAGAGAGATTGAAAAGACAAGTGAATGAAGGGGCAGAAATGGAGTGTCAGCTGGTAAATATCTAGCAAAATTTTCATTTAACAAAGCTCTGGTTGAGTAGCTCAATATCTTATCCAGCTATGCCAAAGAGGTATTCCTTAAAAAGGTATATTGGATGTAGCATATGCAGTGATGCTGTGATTGTAACCCAGTAATACGTGTACAGTTTACTCTAGCTGCAAATAGTGTGATTGAAATTTTTTTGTGGCTCATTAAATAGCTCTTTTATCTGTGTCAGAGGATATTCCCCTTCACATATAAATGCCATATTCTTATGTGACTATTTGCATGTCCATATTTATCATTCACATTTGCATTTGTACCCAAGCATGTGAACTAACAATTTTCCAGTACAGTTTCTTACAGAAAACAGATGTCAGAAGTCTGAAAGAATCCGGATAAGTAAGACTATAAGTTAATTTTTAATTTTATAATATTTGCCCAGCTTCAGAAACAATAACAATCACACCCTTTGATTCCTACACAGTAGTCATATCTTAAGATGTGCTAAATAGACCTATTAAAAATAAGATTGAAGCAAAATCCATTTCTACATATAAAAAAATAACTGCAAAGTCACATTTCATTATAAGACTGTAAAGATCAAAAATGTTGTATTGTTACTGAGTACTGCTAAATGTATTTTTACGCATGACATGGTAGGGCATGAGTGATTAGGAATTCTGAGTGTTTAAAAGTTGCGACTGGAAATCCATATGATATACAAGTTGTCTTTATAGATTCACATGAATTAATTAAAACAGAATTTTATCTAGTCACAGTTACTCTGGAGACTTAATTGTTAATTAAATGTTCATAATAGAATTTTTATATATGTTAACTTTGCAATTTTGAGATATGCTGGACCAATAAAAATATCCACATAGATTTTAAAGTAGATGAACTTATTTAAATAAACAGAACCATATTCCCATTGTTAGCTAACTGAAAAATAGTATCAAGTAAACACAAAGTGGGACTTAAACACCATCGAAGTTCTTCAATAAAGGCCATTACTCTAGTTTTCTAGATATTCCAGTTTTGAAAACCCTTTGTCTTCTATCTTGGCAAGCTTATTTATTATTTAGGAGGCTTTTTTCCCCCTTCTCTTCCATCACTTTAATATGTTTTGGCAGTTTCAAATCTGTTTTGAGAGGGATTTTCAGGGCTGCCAGATTTGAGACTCATCCGTATCTCTTGCTTTCCCCTCGCACCCCTCAGCTTTTCTACCTTTTGCTCATTACCTGTGGTTCAAGTAACATATCACAAATAAAATTCAAACATGAATTGAAAAATCACTTGTTTATCTATCTAATATCATATGAGGACATGGGCACCAGTCCAACAAAGTATTTAGACTCCTTACTGTTATTTAGGCTTTGAATGTTCTTCTGAAATCTTTAACCGATGTTTATTACCTCACAATTGGGGTGGACTAAAAGCATGCCCACAGGCAATTAAGTAAATTCAGCTAATGGCTGATAATTTATTAGGCCACTGCAATTCAATTCCACCCTGTTATGTGCCTTAGCTTTTACCAAGCTCTTTCAAATGAAGTTAATACAAAGGCTTTACTTAGTATGTTTATGGTGGCATAGACAGGCCTTACCAAATTTCTCAAGGATATGTTATTATATAATGCTTTTAACAAAATTACAACCTTCCTGCCTATTTATGCAGACCAGAAGCATTACCTAAAGCTATTTTACAAAATAAATGAAAAAAAAAATCAGATTTTCTCCGTTATAAGGGCACATGTGTTACACATAAGGAGGGTGATATTTAAAATACAATCTTCCCCATGTCTGGTGATCCTAGGTGTGCTAATTAGGCAATCCAGTGTTTGCCAGAGTTTCTTGTATGTGGTTGTGTCTACACCACTGGGTCAGCTGGCAGATACCAACTGCCAGGCAATGATGTACTTTGGGTCCAGCCTGGTTAACGCCTGTTCCTGTGAGTCCACCCTTATGTGTGCAACTGTTCCCATGACTGCTGAAAATTCCTGCACACAAAAATCGTACAGATTGGTCCCAACCAGTTTTTGCTTTGGGTAACAGCTGAAGCAGAAAATCTGTCCCTAAGTGGATTTCTCTAGAAAAAGATGAACTTGATGGAACATTCAAAATGCCAGTTTTGGCAAGGAAAAAGATATCTCTGTAGGTGAGTGTGACTCAAATTCTAAATTACTCATAGTGAAGCAGGCTGGCAGTGTCATTTACAGAAAAGCAGGTGTAGTGTTACAACTAAAATAGTTCACTTCCCAGTCCCACCCACCACCTCTCTGTGAGAAAACCACCACCTCACAGCTCCCAGTAGGGTTGATGCCTATGAAATTATAAAAAAAAAAAAAATACAGCAAGGAAACAAGAAACTGAGTTTGTATCAGACATATTTCTCAAAAAAAGCAGGAAAAGATTAAGGCAGAGAAGTACCCTAAGTGGTTACTATAACTGTAGTACTTCCTAGAGTCATCCAAAGAACGGGACACTAGTATGCCCAGAGTTGTTGGGCAGGTGGTAGTGAAGACTGAATTATTTTTCAGAGTAAAGAAAATGTCTGCTAGCACTCACAGTTGTAAACAGTTTCAAAGTATAGGAAAAAAACAATGTAAGGAAAGTCAAAGCATCCATATGTATCAGCAATAAACTAGGACAGTAAATTTTCTGCAGTTTACGCTCCTCTCTTATTTGTGTAAAAAGATATTTTGCACAAAGATTGTTTCTTTCTTTCTGTGAAAGTCAGGAAATACAGCCTGTTTCATGAAAAAAGCACCCACCCTGTACTGAGCTCTGAATATGCTGTATGTGCTTTCCTCATAGGGAATCATGACATTAAATAATCATGGAGTGAGGAATGATAGATGAGTGAAGAGGGCTATCTATGTACCCGTGACAGAGATTGTATTTCAGCAGCTGTAAGCCAGACCAAATAGATCTCATTAAAAGACATGGTAGCTGAGAACACTATAGCTGTATGAAGGCCATATTGAAAACTGTAATTCCAGTGTTTGTGGGGATGTGTTTTAGAGCTGAATTTTTTGTGCTGTGCTGTTGTGTGTCTACTTGTGTGTGAGAGAAAAAAAATTTAAATGAACAAAAAACAGAAGGGATGTCAGAGTGACTCAGTCATCTAATATTTGGAAACAGAGTTTTTTCAACAATTTGTTACCAAACAATATATTATTTGAAATATTTTTCCATTATATGTCCAGCTGAAACTGAGAGCCAAGGGATATATTGATCTCTTGAAAGACCTCAAGATTTGAAAGATAAATAGGACTGTGGTGGCAGAAAGGCATATAAAAACATATACATTATACAGTGAGGGAAAAGAGAAGGATGATAACTTAATATTGAAATTCTTTTAGAATAGAAAGCCAGGTTTTCAAGAAAACCTAACCCCTCAAAGGTGATTGAAAAGGAGATGGACCTCCTGAAAAGACAGTTTTAATGAAGTTAGTAATTTATTAGCTCAAATATGTGGCTGATGTGCCTCAGGAAACTGCAGTTACCTGAGATAGGACTTAGCCCTTACATTAAGACCTTTACAAGCAGATATTGACGTATTGAGAAAGCTTGATGCAAGTCCCTAAATATAAACATCTCATGCTGCACCCTGTCCTCCATCTGCCAGCCCAGATGCAATCAGAGCATTTCAAATTCAGACGTGTATTTATGCAAGTGTTGCCTACCCTGGGTGACTAAAGCCTCATTATAAATAAGGGAGATTTAGTCAATAAAGTCAAACCTGGAGATTTGGCTCAGCAGATGCCATTAACCACATTCAACTTCCTGAATGCAGACGTCTTGTGTCACTTTCAGATGCCATAAAATACCCAGAATATCCCTATACAATACAGCAGTTACAGGAAAGGGGTGGGGAGCGGAGGCCAGACATAATTGTCACAAATGCTTCAAATACCAGTCGATGTTTATGCTAAATATATCTGGAACTATTCTGATTAAAATAGGAGTTCAGAAACCTGCAGATGGTCCATACTTGCATGTAGGTGCCTACAGTCCAGAACTGAATCCTGTGTTTGGGGATTTTTTTTTGGCTCCGTTTCCAACACAGAATATATCTTTCATGATTTATTTCTTTTGTCAAAGTGAAATGAAGAGACCATTTTAAAAGATGGGGATTTGGGGACTGAGTTCACAAAGGATACCTCTGGCACAGCAGTTTGCATGAAGTTACTATTTACACAGCACTCAGGAATATTGTTTACTTGAGTATTGAGTATTGATTTTTCCACTATAGCTAGCTTTTAATAAATTGATTTCTTGCAATGTTAAGATAACAGACATGTGAACAGCTAGAACTGAACCTTGGTTATAGTACATGGGCTATGCTTTTCACCATACTACTAACTACTACTGAGTTTTTTCTCTATATTAGCATGTCCTGCAATGTCAATCAGGAACTCTAGTTTAAAGTTCATTGAAAAAGAAGGACAGAACAAAACCAAAGTCTTTGTCTTAATTAGGAATGGAGGTGGACTTCCAGAAGATCTGCAAATGACCAGGAAAAAAAAATTGGGGGGAGGGCGGGCTTTGTCAGCAGGATTCCTGAGGAACCTCTGGAAGAAATAAAAACTGTCTAGGTCTACTGTAGACCCTGAGGCAAGGTATTTAGTCTTTCCATGGCATGCCTTCTGCCAGAATTAATCTTCTCAGAAGGATTAGATGGTACAGAGAGATATAAATCATATATAACTCTACCACTTTTTGGAAATTTGGTCTCTACTGTCAACTCAGACCACTCTGGAAATTTCCTGCTCATTTTTATTACCTACTAAACTGCTTTACTGTAAGGCTGGAAGCGATAAGTTTTTTGATGTCAGAACTCAGAGGATAATGCCTTCTTGAATGGCTCACAGCTGTGTGAATGATGATATTGTCTGCTACTAAAGAAAAATCAGAGATATGGTCAGTGTTTGTTATCATGTCATTTTATACATCATTTTATCACTTGCAATATCTCCAACACCTAGAATTGTCTGCTCAAAGCTTTTACCCCTTTACTATAAGTTGCTGAGTTACTGCTAGTGAAAATTGCCTTTCCTCTTGAAAATGTGTAGTGATGTAGTTAATAAAAGCAAACAGTAAAGGGATGCTAAATGCCACATAAGCTGAGGGTTTGATTCTGCCACCCCTACTTCCATTGAACAGTTGTTACTGAAGTACCCTCACAGAGGATAATTGAGCTATTCAGATGAAATAATGCTACCCAGTGTATACAGACAATTGGGGGTTTCAATTCTCTATGCTAGATGCCATAAGAGAACTCACAAAGAATTATGAATTACAGCAAAAAGAAGTGGTAAGATTATTTTTAATTTCAAAGAGTGACAGTAAAACTTTTCATCTGACAGTTTTCTTAGAGTTTTTATGTCTGTCATGTAATGGATGGCGAGCAACAACTGTACTTTCCTAGTGATACTGAACCATCAGTCCTGCTCATCTCTTAATAGTAAGGATGTACTTTTTAATAACCAGTAATACCTGATACTGGACTTGGTCTGTCCTGTAGAGCAGGTGAGGAGATGTCTCAGAGTCTGTTCTCATGATAGGTTCTTCTAGTCAGTACTGACAAATTACTTTGCTGCCTGCACATATTTTCTACGCAAACCAGATTTTTAGCACATATAAGCATACATTTTAACATTTGAAATCTAGCAGCTGAAGTCCCTTGATTGTTAAAAGAAAATTTGGATTTCAGCTATGTTATAGCTTCCAGAAATTCGTTCTTAAATTAACGAGTCACTGAGTTCTTCAAAACTTTTTCAAGTGCTGATTAACAAGGCAATGCAAACCCTTTAAAACTTTTTGCCCTTTCCCTTTATTAAATGCTTGACATTTAACAAAACTCGTTGATGGAATATGATGAATCTTACTGCGTGTGCTGTGTGATGGAACATGATGCAAAACCTAACACAAAATCTGAACAGAAATATTGCCATTAGTTTGGACACCTACTGTTAAATGTGATTCTTTTTTTTTTTTTTTGGTAGAAAATTACTCACAGGAGCAAAGTGTTCCAAGATGATGTGGTATTGCAGGAGGATGGCACAGCTCCACATTAATCTTTTTCCAATTAGAACTTGGGAACATTTCTGGCGCCTGGAGGACTCTAAGATTTCCTTAAATGTTACCTTTCCATTAGGAACTTCAAGGTATTTATTCACAAAAATTGAAAAAAATTTCTCCAAAGGAGTTAAGTGCAGGTAGAAACAAGAAACAATGGAAATGTCTGAAGTATAAGGCAAAGAACTAAGGCCAAAAACCAAAGCAGACAGAATTACTGGCATGCTGGGTAGATAATAAGCAACAACCGTGGTTAGAAACACAATGCAATAATTACCCTGAACAAAATTATGGTATGTGTTTTAGGGGAGAAAACAGAAGTAAGGAGGGAAATAATATAATAATATTGAGTACTGATGATGTATTAAGACAGGAAAGTAAAAAGAGTTGAGAAAACATAAACTGCTAAGGTATGAAAATGTGACCTGGATGAATTTCAAAACAAGTGCTATTGAGGAGGTGTTAGAAATAAAACATGAATGTCTATGCTCAAATTCAAAAAGCAGACAAATAAACTAAAATTCATATAATGTTATAAAGTAATCATAAGCATCTTTAGCCATTGAAAATAAATTTGGATCTAGAACAGACCTAGTTCACATCAAATGGACAGAAAATAAAGTTGGGCCATTTCTGTTCCAAAGAATCAACTTTGGCAAACTGAGGAAAATGTTTAGTGACGTCAGCTAGACTAAAGCACACCTGACCTTAGAAAAAACATGACTTTTTTATAAATACCAATGGTCTAAAAATTATTTGAAATTGTAATGGCTCTTCATCTATTCTTTTAATATACACTGTGGACATGACTTTCAGGCATAAGTAGATAAACTAGCACTACAGACAGGACCTTGGTGATTAGTTAAGAGACAAGAAAGAATGAAAAAAAGAATATAATCAGTAAAGAAAGGTACAGCTTGCAAATCCTAAAATGTAAGGTGTGCCAAAACTCAAGCTTCTTTAGTGGTCATGAAGGAAATTAAAAGAAATATTAACTAGCTGTTTAAAATGAAGAGGGAGTGGGGCAGGAAGTGCAATATTTGTACTGGGTGGACACTGTCTAGCTAGCATTAAAACTATCTGTGACCTAGTTTGCCTGAATATTAACACATAATAAATTGCAAGGTCAAGCTAGGATGGTCTGTGAGAATGAGGTATGGAAATAAGAATGGCAACATTTAACTCAGATAAATTACTACAATAAATTAGATGATCTTAGTAACAGATTAACTGTGATAACTAGCACACAAAGTCAGATAATAAGGATTCAGATAATGACTATTCAGTGAGGAATGGCACTGTTCTCCGCAATATGCCAAAACAAGTTGTGAAGAATATGGAAATTGAGAAAATGAGAATGCCAAACAAGATTGAAACACTTTTTGATAAGGTAGTTTTTTTCCCAGAAAAAAACAGAAAGAACCTCTTTGATCTTATAAAAGAAACAGATATGCCACATGGGAAACTATTAATTCATATGGAGAAGATGGTTGTAATTATGTGAAAATTAACAAATTGGCCAAAAGTTAAACAACAAAGGATTATGTTAGGAAGTGAAACTGGTTAGAAAAGAAATTGTCAATAGAGATCCTCAAAGGATTTTAAGAACTGATATAAATCTTAATTTTTTACTCTAAAATTGTGGGGAGGAATGAGAGGATAAAAAAGCTGGGAGACACTGTAATTCAAATTTTGGTCTATTAACACAGGAAAAACTAGTTGTCTTAGAGGATAGAATTATAAAGTGGGATGAAATCTAATTGTATCTCATGCAATGTCATGCGTGTAAATACTATCAGGTGTAAATTTACCACCTGGAAATGGTAATTTAAGTGATTTAATACTATAAGGGTGCCTCAGAGCTATGAATGAAATGAAAAGGTATGATAGTAAAATGTTAAAAATCATGGAGAAAGAAGAATAATATTAATTATGCTGTGTAAAAGCAAACACTCCCCCCCTTTCACCACCCCCACCCCCCCCTTGTTTCCAAATTGTCAGAAGGTTATTCAGAACAGGACTGTCTGCAAAGAAGGCTACAGAAATAATGAAGTTAACTTTATGCATTAATGTCTAGCATCTAGTTTGCAAAATTGCAGAAGCCATCAGGACCAAATAATACCATATAGCTAACCACCACTCCACCATTCCAAAAGTGAAAAGATAGCGGGAAGGTGAAGGCGTGTTCAGCTGAGTCACCTGTCTTGAAGACCTGAATCTCACATCTGATCTGACCTGTATTACAGATCAAAAATTCTACAGATTTCTTTTTCTTTACTGGCTGAGAGATTTCATTTTCACAGAGATCCATACCCAGCTGTGAGGTTGACCAAGGCGTATGCATACCAACTGACTGAGATTATGTTTTAATTATAAAGCAAGAGCTCATATAATTGAAATCTCAGTGGTTACAGTCACTGTAAGAAGGAAACTGTCCTCAGCTATTCTATTGCTTAGAAATGTTTTCTAGAATAATCCATATCAGCTGAATTAAACAGCTGCAGGCTTTTACAGGTGTAAGGGCTCTGTAGCATTAAGTGGAGAGCTGGAGCTTACGTGAGTCCAGAGACAGCACATCTCTGATGTCTTTAAGACAAGGAGTCTTGCTAATACTGATGGGAAAAAGCACAGCAATCACTTAATTCAAAGTGAGCATTTGTGTATAGTACAAGCACTTAGGCTCTGTTCTGGGAACAGCATTAATCCTTTGAAACTCTTTCCAGCAACTCCTTATGCAAAACCAAGAAAGTAGCATGCTGGAGAGCTCCACTTCCTGATGAAAAAGCAGGTCTTTCAAGTCGAAAAGACTCTTAATCTCTTTTGACTTCCTAGTAATCTAGTCTGCAGGATATCAACGATTTTGTTTAACCGTAAGCACAATGAATCATTTCTGGATATCATGATTGAATATAACTTTTCTGACCTAGGACATCAGAATAACCAAGACAAAGTCACTAAAGGTAAACCTTGAACCAGGATTTGGCCAGATCCTCAAAGTATTAGAATACAGATTGCAGATGAACACTTCTCAGGTTTCTAAACTTGAAAGGAAGATCTCCATACATGATATCTATTAGGTATTGTTCTTCAGGATGTTCTCATACACAGAAACATTTTTTTCTATTCAGCCAAGGATTTTTGTGTCTGATCTAGACAGTAGGAGGTCACCAGTTGTGAACTGCTGTGCCCAGATTGGTTACATGGTCTGAGAAGAAAAGAGAACCAACATAAATTGTAAAGCTTTTATGATTTCATGGTTGAATTGTTTGCTTGATTTGCTTTTATTGAAGATCAAGAATTTTAACAGTAGCATAAACAAGACTGGAATATTAGATAATTCACTGATGACATTTTCCCAATTAGATGACGTACAAGAGATGTGATTGATTTAATATGTTTTTAGTTGTTAGCAATGTGTTCTTCTATCATAGTTCTGTTTATCTTAGGCTTTCTCTATAGATGATAAAAAAATGCAGTTGCTTTCAGGGGTGTAATTGAACTGGAAGTTTTGAGAAAAAACATAATTCAATTTTCAGTTTTGAGTTAGACTTATTATTCTGTCGTATTTTCGTTTAATTTGCTTGACATTCTACTCTGTATTCTGCAGAACAGCTATTTGCTTGAGATGAATTTCAATTACCTTCTCATCAGTTGTTTCTTAAATATTATATTTCCTCCCCTTCTTCAGGAGATTTCTCATACATTATAGAATTCCAATCAACATTCCTCAGAGCATCCAGCTTTCTTTTACTGTCCTCTTTCTCAAAGTCAAAACACTTCTAGTACACAGCATTCTCTCTTGAGTATTTCAGACTCAATGATAAGATGATAAGTAGATCCAGGATGCTCTGTATCTTAAATGTGATTCTTACATTTAGCTCATTTGTTAGTATTAGACATGGAATAGCCTTGGACTATAAAACCTGCTTAAGGAATTACTGGAAACAAAACATCTGCACTAAGAAAATGTAACAATTAAGAATATGTTCTTCTTTATAATTGCATTCCTGTTAACCTAATCAATATCAGAGTAATTAAAATGCCTCATGATCAATGTTTCTGCCTTGTTCAGGAGGTGTCTCTTATCTCTAAAAGGTTGCCATGATCTACTTTTTCTAACCTCACTAAATTTCACTTTGTTGAAATTCATTTGACTCCCTATTTGGCTATAAATTACACATAAACTGCCCCTATTGTCAGATACATTACACAGTTTTTCCTTTCATATTACATATAATTGCTATGTAACTTAATTTTTCTATGCACTGAATGGTATTTTCACTGCAAGAAAACTTAAACTTTTTATCAGATGCTTTTATTATCCTGACTCTAATGTCTATTATTCAACCTCAGGTAGACTTTTATTTTTCCATACATTTTTAACCACCCGCTTTGTACTTACCATCCTTACCAGCAAGCATTTGGTTTGTTTCATGCTGTGAGTTCTGACAGGAGATAAAGGACAGTCTTCCAGCCACTATAAAAACTGAAAAAGGCTGGCTTAATTCGAGTGTCTTTACCAAGCTGTACACTTGGGCCAAAGGCCTACATGGAACTTATAAGACTTAATTTAGGGATCTAAAAGTTAGACATCAAAGGGTCTCCTTGTAAATGCAAGGAGACACCCACTTCCAGAGAGCTTAGTGACTGCATCCTCATAGCAGGATGTAGAAATTCATCCTCTGGAAACACCTGACATCAATAACATTTAACTGTGTAAGATGGATCCCACCCATGGACTCTGCAGCCTCACAGAATCATCTGCCAAACTATTGTCTTTGAGGTCCTGGTGTTACTCCTTTCACCTATGTGCTCATCTAAATCCCTCTCTGCATCCTGGCAACTACAATGAATGACAAATGACATCTGGAGTCCAGCCACCAAGACATTGTGGTGCTCTAACTGCAGTTGCAAACATTATGGTGTTCCTTGACCACATCTGTAAAGTAAAAACTACAGCAATATTTCTATTTCTAGGTAGCATATCTAATCTTTCTTGGCTGTGGTACCTTTTCGCCTTGTATCACCAGCAGAATGTGCAGAATAGGCATAGCAGATGATTCCCAATTTTCTGACTTGTTAAAAACTTTTAGTAAAATTTTCAGCTTTTGCAGACTGATTCTTCTCCTTTATCTCAGCTAATCTGATGGAAATGGCTATCTATAAAGTGCTCCATTGATCCTTCTATTATCAATACATCTCTATTTTTATTCTCAGTAGCTTCCTCACATGTTAAGTCACAATCTCTTTCCTCCTCCCAGTCTTTCTCAGACTTACTGAGTGCTCAGTTCTTGCAGAGTATTATTCCACTCTATGGTGGGTTGATGTTGGTTGGATGCCAGGTGCCCACTCAGAGGCTCTATCACTCCCCTTCCCAGTGAGATAGGGGACAGAATAAGATGGAAACAACCCATGGGTTCGGATAAGGCAGTTTGTTAAAGCAAAAGCAAAGCAAAGGCTTGCACACGCAAAAGCAAAGCAAAAGATAACACAGTTTATTCTCTACTTCCCATCAGCTACTTCCAAGAAGCAGGGCTTCAGCATGCACAATGGTTCCTCAGAAGGCAGCCATTGGAGACAATGACTACCTGCCTTCCTGCTCCTTGCCTTAGCTTCTGTATCTGAGCTGACATCATGTGGCATGGAATATCCCTTTGGTCAGTTTGGGTCAGCTGGCCTACTTGTGTAGGATCTTGCCCTCGATTGAGGAAGGAATGTTACACTGCTGGTGCTGTGCTCAGCAGTAGCCTGAACACTGGCGTGTTATCAACACCCTTCTATTACCAATGCAAAGCACAACACTCTGAGGGTTACTGGGGAGAAATGAACACCATCTCAGCCAGACCCAATACACGCTCACTCTTCTAAGTACTTACCGTACCTTTGGGGTTGTTTTTTATCTTTTGTGCTGTGTTTCAGAAATAAAGTTTTTGCTGTGAATTCACAGCTTGTAACCTTTCCTGATGTCGTGACTCCCTTTGCATCTGATACTAAATGCATGTCATCTGTCATTCTGTCATACACATCAATCTTTGCAAGAAAATCAACCAGTTGCTCTAATCTGGCTGTCTGATCTTTTAGTACCCCAGTTAACTGACAACACTCACACACCAAAAAGTATTTTTGAATGTCCTCAGCTTGATAGCTACGAGCATTTCACAGTCAGTATGTACCATATGTACTTCACAGATACCTCCAAATGAAATAATTCACAAATAAACTTGTCTCGACCTTTGAAGGGATAAAATAAAGGCAACCAAATGCTGAGGATTAAGACACTTTCCAGGTAGGTTTCAACTCTTTTATTTAAATTTACATCTTCAGTTCAGAATAAAACATAAAAGAGCATTCTTTAAACTTTGAAATGACTGAGCACAAACTGTTTGCCTGTCTCTTGTTCTCAAAGAACAATGAAGGACCTGGTTCTGTGCATTCAAAATCTGCAGATTATCTTGTTTAAAAAAATAGGCAGCAATGGTACTTGTCTGCTTCATAAAGTGAACATAAACTAGGTGCCCTGGAATCAAAATCCATGCGAACATGTTGACATATTGCTGGACCCAAGCTAAAACTCCTGCCTTAGTTTTGTGTCTGAATAATGTGACTACCGCTTCTCATTGTAGGACTTCATCATTCTGTGTCCGTCATATCATGTTATGTTATGCTGTTTGACAGGCCCTTCAGTATTTACTGAAGTCCTTCAGTTTTTGTCGGGCAGGTTTAGAACAGGATAACAGCTCTGGCACAATGCTTCCTGCATAAACTGGGGATAATAGATTAATTCTAAAGAGTAGAACCAGGTAAAATGAAGAATTGGAGTTTACAGTCATTGCGCATTCGAATTATTGATGCTTAAGTGGCTTGTCTGTCGGTTACTCATATTAAAATAAAGTCTGTGTTTTATAGTTTCATAAATATATTGTTGCAAGTTTTGAATTCTTAAAAAATATTCTAAAACTTAATTTCCCATTTTTGATGTTTCAAAGAGATCAAATATATAACTGAGGAAATATATAGCAAATAATAATTAAAAAAATATGGTCAACAGTTTTGTCTTGTTTTTCATTCAGTTCATCTACCTTTGCAATAATGTCTAAATAAAATTTATGTTTTGAAAGAACAATTTTTTCCATTTATAAAATTAAGACATATGTGTGACATCTAATTTAAAATCCTTACAAGATGTATAGACCAAAGTAATTCACTTACAAGTTTTCAATTCTCAAGAATTAGATTTCCTTTCTGATAAATTTAAGGGAAAACCATTTAGAAATAAAGAAGCTAACTTCCTGTGTTCTGAAATTATAATAATAATGACATTGTTTAATTTTCATTGCCTTTGTTAAAACGACCTTCAGGAATCTGTGGACTAAATCTAAAAGGTAAACAAGAGCACATATCAATGAGTCATATTTTTGGATAGACAACCTATCAGTCTAAGTCACTGTCAGGTGCAGGGCTCTTAGAAAGGTAGGCATAACTCTTCTGTTTAGATCTAAACCAAACCCTTTCTACCTACCTTCATTTCTGAAGGTCTTTTAAACTTTTTGACAGATTAAACTGAAAAGTTTTTATCATCATGTAAAAAACGTCTCCCTCGTGTTTCTCTACAAGCACTCAGACTTCCTAGATGTGGTAATCTAATTTCCATAGCAGCTAGTTTAACGCTGAGTCCTTTATACGTTATTTTTATTAATTAAAAAGAAGATATTTTTATAGTTCCTGTGTAATGCATCATAAAACCACGTCTTTTTTGGGGGGAAGATTTGCAGACTTCAAAGGAAATGAAATTTTTTGAGGAAATGATTTTGAAAAAGATGAGAAATGGACACACTGTGGAGATTGTATAAATAAATTATTGTTATTATGATAATATCTGGAGACATACCTTAGCAGATAGAAAATCTGAGAATGAACTCCTTTAGCCAAAAATTACTAGTTTCAAGTAGTGTGTGCTACTTCTGGTGTGATAAATTCCTTGGTCACTTTGTCAGGAGTAAAAACTTTGCAGCTGAACCTAAATAGAAGACACAATATAGTTTTAACAGTATTCTGTACTTACATTGAATTACATATATGTTGTATTTATCATATACTTTGTGTGTTAAAAATAACATAGAAATTCTAATTCTGGGAAAAAAAATCTCCGTAGAATGTCCATTGCTGGAAGTTTAAAGAAAGATTAGATAAATATCTGTCTGATACAGACTAAACTGATCCAGCATTGGATAACAGAGATGAACTTGATGACCTCTGGAAATCCCATTCATCTTTAATTTTCTGATTCTATGACAAAAAGTATTTCAGAAGAGGGCTAGAAATTTAATCCTTGAAACTTGCAAAACACCTGAAAACACTCTGAAGTAGAGTCACATCTGATCTTTTTAGACACTGGATTGTCTTGAGCGCTTTTTGGAACTGCTTGGTCCTACACACCTCCTTTGTTTTATGAAGTACCCAAATATAAACAAGACTTATGAGGGAAGCTAAAGTTTTTGGTACTAAGGTTTTCCTTTGCTGAACTTTATTTGCAAGTTTATTTTATGGAATGGTGTACACTGATGAAAATACTCTTCCTGACCTATATGGCAATCAGCCTGCACTCTGAAGCGTGACATTTGATTACCTTGTCTTAACAAACTGCAAATGTTATTAATGGTCATAAAATTATCCAACCCTTTTAAAAATCAGACACAGTATTTGACTTGACGACCTTCTGCAGTCATGAAATTCACGTTCTGATTGAAGTGATATCAGTCTAGAGGATCTGATAGAGCTCTGGTGCAAGTGTCACAGCTCTGTCACTGGTGTGGAAAATAATCCTAATGAGCTGTTATCTAAGCAATGTAAGTATCTTTGAGTTTTACTGTTTTCTGATTTATTCACAAAATATAGACCACAAAATATAGGTTTGTGATAACCTTTCTTTTTCACTGGTAGTAAGCAGGTACTGTGTCATAGTTCACTAGCTTTCTTGTCCTATAGCAGCATATTGCATCCACTGGAGCAGATGTCACTCGGAAACCAGTGTGGTGAGCAGTATAGATGTAGCAATGGGTAGCATAATTATGCATATCTTGTAATCCCAGTCACCTGGGGCATTAAGAGTTTCTTTACTAATTTTTTTTTTTTTGTTTTAATGTGTGTGAAGAGCAGAAGAACATATCATTTTGTATTAAATGTTCCAAAACAGGAGTTGCCAGAGTGGCTAGTATTGGTTGAATAGGAAAAAGGACTATTCTTAATTTGGAAACATGATGGCAACATGTCAACATTATGAATAATTTAAAACGCCAATTATCTGAAACATCTGTTTACCCATTAGATTTAAACCATTTTTCATATGGTCAATCCCAAATCTTGCCCTTATGCTAGGAAAATGAAAAACCATTCGTAATGCAATAAAATTATTTGCTTGCAGCATCAGTTGACAGCAATGTATCATCTTAAGTACTTGTGATGGAAAATGGTTCCCAGCATGGTTATTATCCAGAGGGGTGGTCAGGGTGTTTAGGCTGAAGCAGTCACATAATCCTCTAATTTCACAAGATTTCAAGCTTCTTTGTGGCTAGAGACTGTTTCACTTTCTGCAGTGAGGCCCGGTTCAGAGAAGGCTCAGGCTTTATGAATTCAGTGAACACAGGATGAACATCGGATGAAACCCGATGCTCAATGTTTTCTCCTGGTTGTCTCTAGGTTAGTCCTGCATTTGGTACTGGGGAGCAGTTAGTCTACAGAGACAACACAGAGTCAGTGGGGAGTGATGAACCTCTGTCATCTATGCAGGAACACACATTAAACCCACAAAATTGCTCAGTTCTGTAGCATATTGCCTTTCCCCAGGTTCCAGCCCCAGTTATGAAGGGACTCCATGTCCAGGGCTGCTGATCTGGCTATGCAGTGCCGAATTCCAATTTCAACTGTCTTCAGGTGTTGAGACTAAGATGTGTCTGCCCTTATGTGGACTGTCAGGGAGAGTTTATTTTGGATGTGCGGTGAGTTTGGTCTCATACAAAATGCGAGCTCATAGACTGGAAGCAAGTGTGCAGATGTGTACGCACACAAAAACTATGTCCAAGATGCTTGTGGGAACTCTTCTGGGCATAGGGACCTTCTTTTAAACTTTAGATTACTTGAATTAGGTCTTTGAGGTGGGCAGTTGACATAAAGTCTCAGATGAACAACAGCAAGAATGTTAGAATATTTTTACTTCTCATTTCCATTTTCTAATTTATTTGAAAAACTTGCTACTTACTCGCCTCTGCTTCAAGTGTTTTCTGTAGAACTTGAGTGTGGCTAAGGCAGAGTTCACAAAAGACAGGGGCTGCACATGCTTCCCCTTCCTTGCATCCTGCCTCCTTCTGCTCCCTACAAAGGCTGAGAAGCTGGTCTAGCTGCTCCTTTTATACGCTAAACAACTTTAGCTCATGCAACACAGTCTGTACTTCAGGTCAATTTGATGTTTAATCTCAGTGGTTTGCTTTTTATATTGAATCAGTATGGAAGGTCAAGTATAAATTGCAAGAGGACCATTCTCACAGGGTTACTGCTCATAGTAGGGTGTAATGGCAGCAGACACTTCTAGGTTGGGTGTTTGAGAAATTAATAAACTACAACTAGGTATGGCAGCCCTGGGTTCACAGATCCCTCCCTGCAGGCAAGGCTGTTGGTGACTCTTTAATTACATATTATGTATGAAAATAACATATTATGTATTACTAATTATGTATGTATTCTTTTGATAATCATATCTGCTTTTTTTTTTCCAATTTGGCAAGGATTAAGCATTGTGCATTCTTTTATTGTGAACTGAATCGCTCAGACAACAATTACCATTTCATCGCTAAGACTAGTAAATTTGTTCTTTGTAGCTGTGGCCAGATTTCTGCTTGTGAACTTTAAACCCTTTGTTTGTATGGTCTGTAGCACACTAAAAAATGACAAAATCAGCTAAATCCTCTGCAAATGACATAAGCTAGAAAGGACGAGCCTATTGCTGAACTAATGTGATCCTTTTTATATATTATTACAAAATTTACTTATTTGGTGTTGTTTATAAATATCTTCAAAGTACAGTCCTATTAAAACCATTAGATACATTGGAAAAGCCCAGAGAAATTAATGGGTTTGATTCCATTGTCAACAAACAGGTGGTGAGGGCTATTTAAGTTCACAAAGTGTCCCAGAGGGCACTTACGGATTGTTCCAAGAGGGAACAGATGTTCCTCAAGTCCCATGTTACATAAGCCAGTTCCACACCTCTGGTGTCCTAAGCCATCCCAAAAGGCACCTAGCAGGTACAATTCATGTTGAATTTGTGAGTTCCTAAATTTAGATGTCCAGTTGTGGGACAGAGGTCCCGAATGGGATTTTGTTGTCTAATGTGGATTCTTAGGGTTACTGTGTACTTGCTAGAGTATTTGACATGTCAGCCTGGAGCAGTTAGATGTCGCACAGAACTTACAGGATATTCATGCACTTCTTGAATGGCAGATGAAAGTGAGGTCGGATAGTCTAGGATGGCACTAAGCACCTCGGTTTAGACAGCTGTATAATGTCCAAGTTATTTAATGGCAAGCTTATTCAAGTTGTGAAATAGCTAAACTGATAAATATGTTACGGATTAAAATTTTGGTAGTGGAAAAATATATAGTTCTATTTCTATTTCTGTTCTGTCTTTGAATTTTTTCATCTCTGCTTTTTAGTTATTTATTTTACCTGTGCATATATCATTTCCCACTAAAATATAAACGAGATTACACTTTTTATTTGAAACATATATTCTCTTTAAGCATAAAGTTTCTTCAGACATATTGTTATATTCGTGCCACATCAAACGTTGATATGACACAAGAGAAAATTTGTTGCGACTGCTTATTTATTTGTCGGTTAGTACAGCATGTCAAGGCACACCAAAATGTTCTTTTCACATTTGTATCAGTGAAAAGCACTTGTGGTCTTTGGAAACGGGAAAAATAACATGTCTATGTTCATGCTGGATGGCAAAAGTTGCTTTTGGAAACGTTCTCATGCAAAAAAAGAATAATGAGCTTTTTGATGCACTATTTCAAAATGCTTAGCTGAATTCCAGAGAGTGTGTTCTTTGTTTCTTTTTGTGATCCTCTTAGTCAGCAATAAACCAACATTCACAAGAGCATTATATCAAATATGGCCAGTTTACCCCTCTTCACACACCTGATGCTGTGCATCTTTATGGAAAATTTTTTTGTAGTTTTTTGTATAACTACTGAGCATGTATGGATAACTTGGCACTTGTGTATCAACCATGCAGTGTCCTCTCTATAGTCCATCAGTCAGCCAAGAAAGCCTTGCCAACTACATAAAAAAAAAACCCTGAATTTTTAATTGTTAAAATTATTGTACTCCCTTTGACACAATCCTTAATGCATCAGTTTATCCCTAGATATGGTCAGCTGTTCCATGCTGTGGATAATCTAAGAACAGTTAAAAGATATACAAAATTTAGAACATATAATAAGTAAATGAAAAGAAATCAAGAAAAAACAATTTAAAAAGTAAAAAAAAAATATAGATAATCTTTCAAAAACTATCCCTCAGTACTTTCAAGGGACAGTAAATACTTAAATCTCATGGGATTCCTAGCAATACCTTGACAGTCACACATTCATAACCAATGCTTCTAGTTTCAATGTTTCCTGTGTGTGAAGTGTGATAATTTCATCCTGACACATATTTAGTTCTGTGGTAGAGTGTCATCACAGTTTCCTGGGAATAGGATTCCTTTGAATAGATCCTCTTCAGAAAAGGAACACTTTCTAAAAAGAAAAGATTTTTACTTGGTTATGCTAAGACAATCTCGGAGTTTAGCAAAACCACACATAAATTGTACTACATGACTCAGATATTTAAATATGTGCATATAAAGTCTCACATCAGTGACTGTCAGTTACACCATATGCCCACAAAGACTGCAATGCTAAATGTATTCTGCTATCATAAGCATAATTGCTTTCTGAAAAATATGATTGACAGGAATAGACAAAAGAAAGAGGAACAGAAGATCGATTTTCCACATCTTAGTGTAGTCCATCTCTCTTCAGAAACGTTTTGACACAGCAGGTGTTTTTAAAACACTGTGACCAAGAGCTGTAAATACCTTTTAGCATGTCCATGACATACTTTAATAAAAAAGCAGTGTGTTTTGCCTTCAGGGGGATGGACTTTCCTGCTGTCAGCCTCCCAGTTCTCTTGGTTCATTGTCTGTTCTCTTTTAAACTAGGACACCTATTGTATAGCTGGGTATAAAGAGGAGGATGTATTTAATCTTTTATGAGGAAGTCCAAGAGGTAGAGTCAAAGACAAGAATATCTGAAAGATGCTTTGTCTTATGATGAATAAGAATTAGATCCCGGTATCATACTGTCAAGCTGCACCACAACTATCCCTTTATTTAGGTTTTGTTCTATAGCACAAGGACTTAAAACCCTATTCATCCTTAACTTCAAGGGTAAGTGCTTTTTTTATCAGCAGAAAGAACAAATTCAAACCAAATGTCACATGCATTTGGAAATTCACAACAAATTTAATAATAAGTATTAACCCTCAAGAGGGATATATTTTAGCTCACGAGAAAAGAAACAGGCAACTTGGATGTGACAACCAGGCGGAAATACTATCCCCTTGTTCCCCATCTTTCCTTTGTCCGTTGCTTTGTCTAGAATATAACCAAACTGATACAGAATTTGCAATTTCAGTTCCTGAACACATTAGGTGGGTTAATTTCCTGGAGCAGTCAACATTCTTTAGTGATAAAAGGTATTGAAAAGGTTATTTTTTGCTTCAATGCATGGATAGGATGAAAAGAATCAAATGTTCAACTTTTATAGCATTGTAAGGTCATTTTTTGCGCTGAAACTGAAGTGAAACAAGGCAATATTGTGTGTTTTACACTTGCAGTAATACGCTGGTGCAAGGTTAAGTTGTGATCATGCGTTGAAACTTGGAATTTTGCCCAGATATAAGTCATTAAGAACCTGGATATTTTTCGATTGGTGTGATTTTTCTTACAGAAGGCATGACTGCTGTAGTTCAGCACACAGCAACAGTAGCTGTAAAGAAAGTAGAACACTTTAATTATTGTGGAAGAGTGGGTGCCACATAAAGTTACAGTTTGCTAACAAGATTTAATGATAACTCAAAGTTGGGAGGTATTTTCAGCAGAATAGAGGACTGGGACTTTATGTAACAAAAAATTTCAATGTCTTGAAAACAGGAACAATAGAAATGAGATTAATTTTAATAAAATTAAGTACTAAGTCCTAATTTTAGGGAATAATAATAACAGGGGTGCTGTCATAAGTCATAAGTGGAAGCAGATAAGAAAAACTTTTTTGTACTAGCAAAATAGTGTAAGTATGAGCTGCTGGTTTGTTGTTTGTTAAAAAAGTTGAATCAGTTCTGGGATATGTAAGTGAAACAGAGATCAGGGAGATCTAAAGCCATGATGCTGTGCACTTATGGGACCCTCTTTGGAAAACAATGTTCAATTCTGGACACCTACATAAAAGAAAGATTCATTTAATTTAGTGTAGGGGCACAGAAGTCCTTGAAATATATTAAAATAAGTTGAGATTTTATTTTAAAAGAGAAGATGAATAGAGCTAGGTTGATATAGACTACTGTCCCTGCCAAACTGAAAGAGAAGGAAGGACATGTCTGTAAAATTATTACAGGATAAAACTTGCCTTATTTAACTTAAGAGATGGCATCAGCAGAAAAACAGATGGATATAAACTAATCATGAATACATTTAGCCTGAAAAATAGAGAAAATTAACACATGACATTTAAGAACAGGTTTTCAATAACAGTTATAGTGACAAAACAAAGAAAACAGAAGTATTTTAATTTTAATTGTAATAATATTATCAGCACATGATGTAATGTCTTGTTTTCAATAGTAGAAAATTGGATGCACAGACCCAGCATGTCCTTCTCAGTCCAATGTGGTGAGTATCTATGTCCAAGATCTGAAGATGTAAAGAGTTTTCAGCCACAGAGAAGGGGAGATATAAATATTTGTAACAAATTATGCAATTAATAAATAAATAATCCAGCAAGGCAAACTTGAAATACCTTTGGGACAAATTCTCTTCACTAGAGGAGAAAGTTTTGACCACTGTCTCACTGGCTGTGCTGGAAAAGCTGGGTTGCTGCCCAGCTGTGCAACACTCAGTCTCCCCTTCCCGTCTGTCTCCTTTTCCCTGTATCCTTCTCCTCCCTGACTTTTATTGAGCTTCCATAAGGAGGACATTTATATGCAAAAAAATCCAAAAGAAAGCCAGTGTGTGTTCTAACTCATGCCTAGTCTGGATGATAATGGACCAAGAACTGAAAGACACTGACAATTTAATTGTAGGCTTTTTCTCTCTTCCCATGTTCCTCTCCCTTCCCCAAGAATTATAATCAAAGGTCTGGGCAGCATGTGAAGCAGAAGATCAAGGATTTATATTATATGTACCTAGTTTGTGAACTGGAATTTCAGCTTTTTTATATCCTAAATGCAATCCTCCTCCAGTACCTTCCTACAAAAAAAATAAATGCACTTTTAGCCATTACTCTACAGATAATCCAAAGTCACCTGACTGCAAACCTAGTCTCATGCACAGAAACTCCTTTCAGGAATAATCTCATGTGCCTTCAGTGGAGCCTGCCTTGTTTATTGTCAGATAAAAATATCCCTGCCAAGTTTACCATGCAGTACAGAAAGGTTTTGCTTTAATGATCTTTCCCTTTACAATATTCAGCATTTTTCAGGTGCACAATTAATCAGTTTTGTTTTAATTTTTTTCTTGATTATTGTAAAAAAGTATTAGCTAGCATGGAACCTGGACCATAACCTTGGAAAAACATCAGCCTAAATACACATTCCCTTAATGGCTCACAGTTTAAAATTACATATCAGCCTTGTCTTTTAGATATTTTTAAAATTCATTTAATGTTTGGTATTCTGGTTTTGTGTTGTGTAATTTCTTAATGGCAATGATATATAGAAAGAAATCAGATTTTCTACTGAAATATAGCAACTTATCAGTAACCTTGTACCGCTCTTATAAAAAATGAGTATCTCAGTAATTTGACAGATTCTTTTGTCATAAACTCTGTTGCATGACATTAAATATGCTACCCTCTATTCTTTATTAATCAGTTTCTCTATCTGATGTTCCATTGCTTTTCTCAAGATTTATGTCAGGCGGACAGGTATATATTTACCTAGACTACCTCATTTATCACAGAATTCATAGAATAGTACCAGGTTGGAAGGATCATATGGTCCAACCATTTGTGCAAAAGAATGATCTAGAGAAGATGGCCCACCACCCTGTCCAGCTAAATCGTAAAAATTTTCAGGTTTGGGGAATCCACAATTCCTGGGAAGAATATTCCAATGGATGACTGTTCTCATTGTGAAAAATATTCCTATTGTGTCGAGTTGAAACCTCCCCAGTAGCAACTTGTTTCCATTACCCTCATCTTTTACATATGACTCCTCATAAAAAGAAAGCCTTCATCTTTGCTGTAGCCACCCTTTAAATGCTGGAAGATGATAAGTTTTCCCTCATCCTTCTTTTCTTGAGGCTGAACAAACTGAGTTCTCTTAGTCTTTCCTCACATGTCAGGCTTCCCAGTCCTTTCATCATCTTTGGAGCCCCTCCCCTGGGCCTTCCTGAACCTGTCCACATCTTTTTCTGTATAGCAGGGATCAAAACTGAACAGAATATTCCAGGTGTGGCCTGACAAGTGCTGAGCAGAGATAATGACTTCTTTATCTCTGCTGGTGATATCCTTGTTGATGAAACTGAACATCCTCTTGGTTTGCTTGCCACAGCAACACATGATTCATTCATATTGAGGGGCTTGTCAGGACCTCTAGGTCCCTTTCCATAGAGCTGTTCCTCAGCTGAGTGGATCCCAGTCTGCGTTGGACTCCTGGATTATGTTTTCCCAGGTGCAAGACCTTACACTTGTCCTTGTTGAATTTCATAAGGTTCTTGTTAGCCCACTCTTCCAGCCTACTTAGGTTTTCCTGCAGGATGCATCTCCCTTCCAAAGTGCTTGTTTCCCTGCTCATTTTGGTATTGTTGGCAAACTTCATCAGGGTGCACCTGATCCCATCGTTCAGATCTCTTATGAGGATATTAAACAGTGTTAGGACCAGTATCAGTCCCTTGGAGATCCCACTTGTGACAGGTTGCCAGTTTGAAAACGAGCTATTTACCACCACGGTGTGCTACCTGTCAGTCAGTTCCCCACCCACTACATGGATCACTTGTCTAGACTGCCATACATAAGTTTCACAAGGAGAAGGCTGTAGGAAACTGTATGAAAAGCCTTGGAGAAATCCAGGTAAATGAAGTTCATGATTTGAAAGCAAAATACGGACATAACTTTTGCTTTCATCCAATGCTCAGGGTCTACCTCAACAATGTCAACTTTATTACAAATAATAATAAGTGTCCTAACAAAGCTTAAAATAGGCTTTTCTTCCAACATACATAAAGGCATTTTTAAACAAAAGACACTCAGCCTAAGTAGCTGCTACTTAGAATACATTTCCTTAGTTGTTTTAACTGTAACATTTCATCACTGTGTTCCTATATGACTACATCTGGCTTTTTCCTGGTCTCAAAGCCGAAATATTTATTCAGCATTTCAGTCTTTTCTGTGTTATTTTTGACAACTGTATCCTTTTTATTTAACAATGGACATACACTACTGTCAGGTTGCTTTTATCCAGATATAGTTAATGTTCCTTTCAATATACTAAACTTAAATAGCCATAGAATTCCACCTATATTCTTCCGTCTTTAGTAGCTATCTGTTATTTCGATTTGTATTCTAAATTCAAATGATCTAATGAATTCACTTTCTGTCTTGTCTCCTTGTCAAACATATATCTAAACTTTATATCTAAATTTTATATCTAAAACTTCACATTGTCTTTTTTCAGCTGGGCTGGTATAGAGTAGACTTTGTTTTGATAGCAATTCTTAGATCATCTCTTAAAGTGTTTTCAAATATCTTTATTATTGTTTATGTATTTTTTCATTTTAAATCATTCCTCTTATTTATTAGGCACAAACTTGTCCAGTTTCAAAGTTGCCACTTTAAAGTAGGGGATATAGGAATTACTGATTGTGTTACGCTCAATTTGCATGTAACAAATGCAATCAAGTTCTCACTTTCATTTAAGGAATCACTAACTTTTAGTCCTGGAATTAATTTTGATTTAGCTGTCAGGATGATGTCTAGTACAGAATTCTCTGAGGAGAGACAAAAAACTTTTTGATTTAGGAAATTTTTATCAATCATTTTTCAAAATTTCAAAGGTATTTCATATACGGGAATGTCAAGCCTGTAGAGCTACATCTTTCAACTGGATATTCACCTGTGAAAAACATTTTTTTTAAAGCTCATACAGTACAAAAAGTCTTTTTCTTTTCTTCCTCTCCACGGACATTGTAAGTAGGGTTTTAAGGGACTAATCATCCTGCTCCGTAGGGTAGTTTCATGGTAAGTAGCTGCCTGCATCTAATTGTCCTTGTCGCAATCTCTGTGACAAGGGAGATTGATCTGTAAACACCAAAAACATTTGCTACAGAGTTGTCAGTGGGCTGAAATCAGTTATTGCCATGTACTGCCTTGTCTCTTGAAGCTGAGCAATTTTTCCTAAATTGCTTATAGTGAGTGAGTTTAACATTCCTATCACAGAAATCTTCCTTCGAGTTCTGGTAATATCGAGCAGGTCAAATTCGTTCTCATAGTACAAATAGTTCCTACTCTTTCTGTTTACCACACAAGCTCCTGCCAGTCCTGAATAGGCAATTAAAGAATTTATTTTCTTTCTGTCATTCAGTGTCTTGATTAATTTTGTTCTTGACAACTTGGCTGTGCTAAATGAGTGTTTATTTGGTGCCCCTTTTTAATCTCCCCTTTTGTTGTAAGTTTAATGTCATTATTACTAGTCTAGTCAGCTTGTCCCCTGTAAAATTGATTTCCCCTTTAATGAGCTGGAAGCAGCGCAAACCACATAACTCCTTAGTCAGAAAATGGCTCTACAGTCCACCAAACTAAAATCCCTTCTCCCTCTTACACCTCTGTAATAGGCATTTTATTCATAAAAACTCCTGATTTGTGTGTTCGTTTCTAGAACAGGAACAGTCTCCAAAAAAATCGTTTGTGTATTTTCATACTTTATCAGCTTTCTGAACCCTCTGAAATAATTAATAACTGGTGAGGAGACAACTGAAGCATCACTAGTAACAATACATACCACTAGTACATTAAATCTTCCCCACTCAGTTGGGTAAGGTTTGCTTTTTTCCCCTGAATGAAGAATTGAGACTCTGTAAGAAAGTATCATAAAAGCCTTATCCTATAGGAAGAACTGGTAGATTTGACAGTGGTTTGTCTGTGCATTGCATTCAATTGCAAAATTCCTTGAGAAGTTTCTCTTGTTTGCAACTAACTTTTGATATTTTGCAGGAGGCATACTTTAAGGCAGCAGAAATATCTTTTATCTGTTGCATGAAATTCCTTTCCACTTTTGCTCCTTGCAGGTAGCTTTTGGTCCATGTACATGAACTTAAGAAGAGTACTTCTGTTGCTGAGGAAAGGTAAAGTACATTGTTCCCATTACAGCCAAGCTCTCTAGTCCTGTGGAATACAAAAGGAGAGTGAAAGATCTGGCCTGAGTTCTTCCTCATGACTATTTCTTTCATTCAGTGCATGAACCATCTGTACATCATCCCTTTGGGTTAATACTGCTCTATACGTGCCCTCTAACAGGTTACCATGAAAACTGTCTGTGCTGCTGTGCTGCAGACCCAGAGGTAAAACCATGCTCTCTCTATATATATGTGGGTGGTTGAAGTTGTTCATTATCAAGTTTACTTTTTATCTTTGTCTTTAAAGAGTGCCAGAAAAACATGTTCATTGGTTGGTTGATATTTTAAGATAGATTTTGCATAAGATTTTAGATCAATGTTAAATTCTAAGTTGGAAAATACTCTTAGTTTGCCTATGTAAGTGCATTTAAGAACTCTTGCTACCAAATACTAACAAAGAGGTTGTTTACTACATTTAACTACATTACTGCATCCTAATTACAGCATAAAAAGGAATCCCATTAAATCTTCCCGAGAGCATAATTCTATGTAATACCATCTCAGTAACACTATTTGTCCTAGTTTTACCATGACATAGGTATATCTTTGAGTATAGATAAAGAAACAGTGCCTCTGGTAGTAAAATCACCTGTCATTATAGCTACATGTCCTGTTGAGGCTAGTTATTTCCTCTGTTAGACTAAGGCAAAGGATAGGAGTTCATTGTACAGGATAAAGTGGAGAAGTGACACCAAGAAAATTCAAACTCTGTACCAAGAAACTCTGTGTTACCCCATTCAAGTTTCAGTGTTGGATTTTAATACCGAACTTCCCTAAAACAGCCTAAAAGCCCCATTCAAGCCTTCTGAACAAATCATAGCTTGGTACTGCCAGCCAGTGCCTGGGCTGTCCAGCTTGGCAGTAGAACTAGAGTGCTCTGAAGGTGACACTTGCATCATTTTGTATCCTTTCCCTTTTTGCATTTTTAGGACATCCATCTCTCTAGACTGTAATCAGCAATGAATATAGCCAGCAGAGGAAAGAAAAGCTGTAGGGAAGCCTATTTTTTGCTCAGTTTAGAATAGGGAAAGTGGACAAGTGACAATTTAACCTTTAGTAAGCCATTTACCCACCAGAGTTGTGTATGATTATATGCAGTTTAGCACTGAGGGGCTCCTTTCAAAACATAATTCCTGTTTCCATGTTGCCTCAGTTTCCTTCTATCTAAACCATGGATAACTCTCACTTTAACAAAATATTAGCAGTAATGTTTGTGAAGTTGGAAAGCGTTCTCTAATCTTCACATGCCAGCTGCTGTGTTGTCATTAGTTCACTTCTTTTGAATTGCCTTGTTTTGTTTTCTATAGGCTAACAGGCTTAGAAGTTATTGTAAAAATTATACCAGTGAGGTTTCAAGTTATACTTAGTTGTTTTCAAATAGAATTGTGATTAAGGCTCGTCAAATCCCCTCTATTGCTTTTCCTGCTATTGTTGATTAGTTAAGAAGCAGAAGGGAACATTGCACTGTAAAACATCCATTTATCTGCCAGTGTCAGGTTTTCCTGACACGAAGTGCTAATGCAGAGCACATTAAGCATTAGCAGTAGGTACTCCAGACCTAGCAGTTCCTAGACAGGTATTAAGAGACCTCAAATGAGTTCAGTGTCACTCTATGGTTTAACCTAATACCAACTCCTTTGGGCACCCCTATCAAATGTAAGAGAAATGGAAGGTTTTAAAGGCTGTTAATCTCAGTGACTCCATATTAGAAGAGCACAAAGTTATTTGTCACAGGTCTTTTTGTCATCATGATATGGTGGTAAAATGTGAAGTATTCAGTATTCTTCTTTTACCTACTTAATCATAGAGGGTTTTTGTTGATACACTTACAGTGTTAAACTGTGATACTTACCCGCTACTGGATCTTACTGACACTTTCTGATCGCTGAGTTTTTCTCATACCTACAATGCATGAGAAGTAGCGGAAACATCTTTATAAAACAAGCTTTGAACTGAAAGGAATCCTAAGTAAACAAACAAGAGAACTCTCTGCTCCCAGACAGGCACCACTACAGCATGCAGCAGAGGCATTGAATCAGAGTTAAATCTAATGCAAGGTCTTAACTTCTTTTACCATACTCGTTAACTGGAGCTGCTTTATTTCTAATGCAATACATGTTTTGCTCTGTGTTTCTTACCTTGAAGTTGCCAAGTCTCAGGAATAATCATGTTGTTTTAGAAACCTCTGATCCAGTGTTTTTGTGGAAAGGTGTCTCAGATAGCTAGTTGTCTGGCAGCAGCTGCTTCAAAGGGTCTGGCAGCTGAATGTGAGCAGCTCAGGTTTTACTGGAAGTGGTGACAGTTACATGACTTCAAACCCTTGCCAGGGTCTGAATTTGTACATTTCAAATTCACTTCATACACATTCAGTTGACAAAAATTGTCCAACCATTAGATTGCCACACTGGCAGATGTTCGGGCTTCAAGTCCTATCTCTGATAAAAACCCAGTCCCTTTAGGTAAACATTCCTGCAAAATATTTGGTAGCAGGCTCACAGGATACATAAACTTGTAAAAGGTTTTTAAACCTATTGATAGAATGAATCAGTCTAAGGGTTTTTTTGTTAGCTTACCTGCATTGCAGCAAAAAGACATGGAATTACAGTGTGTTCATTTGAGCATGCATACATATACATCCATGTGTATGTGTAAAGTGTGTACAATTGTTAGGCTCCAAGGAGTTAGTCAATATTTTAACTGTTGAAAGAATGCTCTGAAATCAGTTGCAAGTATCAGCCTTTTGTGTATATGCAAAACCAAATCCTACTTATTTGAAAAGAGTCTGGGGAAAATCCTGTACCTCTGAACATAGTAATAAAAACTAATTAGAGCACGAGAATGTAGTAATGGTTGTTCCAAGATGCACCAGAAGTCCATCTGCCACAGTCTCTGATGGTGGCCAAAACCAAAGGCCTGCAAAAGAGATTAAGAACAGAACAAGTGTATTTGATACTCTCCTACCGACCAATATTTTGGGGCTCAGAGATAAAATTTACTTTAGAGATTTCTGCAAAGTTGCCCAGCTGCGCCCTGAACCTTTCTACAGGGCAGGCTTTGGAGCAAGGTTTTGGCAGTTAAAAACCACAGATTGCGTAGTATCACTCTGTTTCATTTTTTTTAGAATACCAATTGCTAGTTTTATTTGATGAACCGTAGATTTGGTACTAGAAGGGCTAGCTGCACCTATCCTAGACATCTTCCTGTACTTGTGGTTTTATAGGCTTATGTCACACCATACTCTTTTTTCCAGTGTTGTACAGAAGTTGTTGCATAGTTTTGAAAGTGTTTTTCAGACTGCCATGAACCTTTCTAATAATTCCTAATTTTCACTTTTTCTTCTTCCTCCCCAGCCACTCCTGAACCGCTAAGGTGAGTTTGTCCTGGATCTGTAAGACCAGAATCTCATACCTCTGTAGTTATTAGTCATCTCTGGGCTAATTCGTCAGTACATAAAGTTAGGACCTTTTCCTAACTCCCATGATGTTGCCTTGATACTCCCTTTAAATTCACCTATACTGAATTTTATTATTTTCTTGCCTTGTCACTTAGTCCTTCCAGATTTATTCTAGTAAACAAATCAGGGCAACAAAAAGCTTTCAAGCACTGTGCTCCTGGGATTAACAACTATGCTGGAAAATTTAATAGATTAAATATGATGTCCCTGAAGGTAGGTGGCATTGCTTACAAATATAAGACTAAGCTCTTTTTCCTAAACAAACAAACAAACAAACAAACAAAAAAATAGGGTGGCCTTCACATATGTCTTCACAGCATATGTTTTCTGGTTTATACTAGAATACATCCCTGTTCTATTGCTTTTCCTCCCAAACGGTAGTGATGCCTCAGAACTTTTTGGTTTTGTTTTTTTTTTTTTAATTTTTATAGCTTTTAGAAATAGTTGTGTAGTGAATGTAGATTTTAATGTAGCTGTATTATATTCCTTACCCTTAACATAGTAGTCACACATACCCAACTCTGTTACAAAATCCTATATCAATCAGTCTAAATTCCAGTAGTGTGTCTAGTCTTCTTTTCAAGGTAGAATTGTAGAAAAACACCNAAGGTAGAATTGTAGAAAAACATGCTAAGGCCTGGACCAGAAGATATCACACAGGCACAGCGACCTTCAAGCCCAGGACTTTGGAGGAACTCCAAGAACTGTGCGTGCTGCGAAGAACATGAAGATGAGGAAGAAGGGGTCCCAAAGACCCCAAACCCAATTCCCAAAGGGGCTTGTTGGGGGGTAAAACCGGGAGTGGACAAGTCTGGGTTTGGATGGACCTTATTACAAAATCATAGAACCACTGTCTAGGGGGGCTTGCGTCGTGTATTCCCTGGGCCTCAGGCCTGAGATTAAAGGACCTACTCTCTTTATTTTATACATCTTAATTGGCCTGGAGTCTTTTTTCTCTGCAGTCTTTTAAGGCAAGAGTAGCCAGGCTTTATCTGGAAGTGTCAGGTAGCACCATGCTGGCAAATGACAAAATGGGAAACCATGGGCCAGAGTCTGAGGCCACAAGAGCCTTAAGTTAAGCCACTGCTTAACTTCTAGCGTGTCAGAAGATGATCCCTAAAAATTAGTTTTGCCAACTAATATTCTCCAAACCAACGCCCATTCAAGGCTGGAGACAGCATGTGCTGCGTGAGAATGCTCTAGTTTTGCCTTACTCCATCCCACATAGTTTTCTAGCAGCATATAATGCAGACATTTTACTCTGCAACATCCATATTCAAGTCAGACGTAGGGTGTACAATCAGTCTCTGCTTTCTTGCTAGAGAAATACCACTCTGACAGAGCAGCACTGCCCTCACATTTTTCTATTTACTTTGAATATAAATGTAAAAAAGAAACAAAACAATTCATAGTTTTCTGAAGATCAGGTAAGAGCCAGCTGAAAGTACTTTATAATGAATACTACTAGCCTGTACGTCTTGGACTGGGGCTGGAAAAAGTACCTGACTCTTTTATTTAAGATTCTAAATATACCATGGAGAACTGCAGTTCTCCACAGTCACTCTAGAATAGCCCATATTATGAGAGATCTTGGTTCTTTCATACCTTTTTTTCCACTGTTTATGAATATTTCAAACAGTCCAGGCACCTGTGAAAATTCCTGTGGGAAACAACTCATGGCTTCTCCTTACTGGGAAACCCAACAATTTACTCCCACACTGTTTTCTTCTGGTTTACCAGTTGTTTATATAAAGGACCTTCCCTGCTATGCTATGATAGCCTGGGCTGTAAAAAACTTTTGGTGAAGAACCCTGGCAAATGTCTTTTAGGAATTGCAGTTGACTGTTGTCTATTTGCCTTCTGTGGCTTTTATGGTCATGACAAGTGACATAAAAGTCTCTTTATAAAAGAGATTCTGTGGTTTTTCAGCATGTCATATGTACCCATAAACTATCTTACTTGTTCTGCACTCATTCACTCAATGGATATGCTAGATATTTTTTGGCCTGTAGTTTCTCAGTTTTCCCTGTAACTTCCTAAGACTGATGCCACATTAGCCACTTTCTAAGACTTCTGATAACAACACAGCTTTAGATGAGAATTGATATGGAATGGTGAGTTGTTCAGCTAATTCAACCTTGAATTCCTTTAGAACCAATGATATATGACTATTCAATTGATTCATTTGCTTCATAACCTCTTTTGCAAATAAAATTAGCAAATTGCCTGATCTAAGACAGAACTTCTGAAGAGGTTTGAAATGAAAACTGCCTCAGATTCCTTTACACTGCAATGCAGATACTGAAAATTCCTTAACTGTTTTCTGCTCTGGACTTTTCTTCATTGTGCATTTCTTGATTCTGTTGGTACTCTGGCCTCTGCCTTTTGTTAAGGAAAGGAAGTTTATCAGGTGAATCCTTGTTCCAGTGCCAAGTGGTACCAACTCCCTTACAGCCATCTTGCTTGGGATCCTAGAGATGGGAGTTTGGGGCAAATCAAAACAGAGTCAAAGAATGAACCGGGAGTTAAAGAGTAGAAACTACAGCAATCCAGTGTTTGACCTTGTTCCCTGCTGTCTCTCATTGGTCAAAATAGATGTAGACACAGGCTCTCCAGCAAACTTCCTGTTCTGATACGTTAGAAAAGGAAGAATTTATGCCTTTTTCCAAGTTCAACCTCCAACTCTTTTCAAGGCAATGGAAAAGATGCTTTTTTGCCCATGTTTCATGAAAGTTCTGTGCTCCCAGAAATTCATCTTCTGCCTCCTTTAGTGGCTGTGCTTTGAGACGTTTATCTCCATGTCTCCTGACATTTTCTTTTCTTGTTCTGTTGCCCAAAATTTGAGGGAAGCAATTGTCCGGACTTTGGATTTACAATTGAGGGAAAAAGGAAGTTGTTTAATTTTCCGTAAGTTAGTTCACTCACAGATTTCTACCTGGCCCTGGACAGTCACTTCTTCTGTTTCAGCACTTTTAGCATATGAGGATTTCAGTGGTTTCTTCCACTTAACCTAAAAGCTTAGCATTCTCAACAGCTTTAATGATGTCTGTGATTGTCTGCAGTTCAAAGACAGGCTTGTTAGCAGCCATTAACACCTTACACTGCCAAGAAGGATAGCTCAGTAAGAACTATAAAATCTTGGAAATTGAAAAGTGCTACAGAAACAGTTGTACTTATTAGTCAGCTGTACCTGTCTATTCTTTCTTCTGGCACAGTGGGCTTTCTTCTGTGGCACTACAGACCTAGTGGATTGGCACATGTTTATTTGTGCTCTAGCTTTAGTTTCATATAGCTTTAACACTATTTTATTACAAAATCAGTTATAAAATATTTTACACAGAGAAAGAAAACTTGTCATTCTCACTGCGTAAGTTTCTTAAAGTTTCTTCCCTGTGATAAGATTGTCACGAGTGTCCATGAAATCCAAATCTGAGCAGCATGAGCTTGTTGCCTTTATCATGAAGTAGACAACAGCATAGGACCTATTGTATTGACACATGATCAAGTGAGATTCATCAGGCAGCTAATTGACAGCTGTCATAATTCTACACTGGGCTTCAGGGCACCAAAATTTAACAGACATGATAATGACTTATATCACTGGTCACAACATCAGTTTTCAACCTCATCTTAATCTGCATTGGTTGAAGCAATGTATGGGTCAAAGCGCAATTTTATTTTACACGTAAACTGAACATTTCTGTAAAGCATTTCTTTTAGGAAAAACCCCACAAGCTACATCTTATATTGAACTTAATGGAGGCATGAGAGACCACAGAGGTGTTTAGGTATATAATTAGCTGAATAACTTTTGGCACATAGACTTGAACATGTAGAGCATAAGGTCTTGAACAACAAAGACTACACCACTTGTGGTCACAGACTTATATTCACAAGTCACAGTTGCTGGTTTGTTGTTTTTTGGTCCTTTTTTTTGTAGACACCTAATTCAAAGCCCACCAGAGTCAATAGAAAGAAATTTTCCCACTGGTATCATTGATTGGGCCATAGGATAGTGCTGGATCTCTAGACATCATTAAATCCCTTTTCATACTGAGCTGGAAATACACAATAAGGATTTAAATCCTGATTTAAAAATTGCTATCAAGAAAGTTATCATAACATTTCCAATGAAAAATTATAAAACAGTTCCTGAATGTATAGATGCATTTAGATGTATTCATGTAGTTAACACTTTAAGATGCGAAAAAATAGAGAAAGTGACAGCATAAGAATTCGATCACTAACAAAAAGAAAATCTAAGAAAGGTATCCACATAAGAACATTTCCTTTATGAAGGAGAGTTAACTTATTTCCTGAATGGTAAGGCATTTTCAGATAGTTATCTTGTTAAGGAATGAGGAGTCAGAAAGAGTAATGTGCTCAAAGCACTTTTTCACTGAATGGTACACATACTTATACAGAATTCCTTCAAACAAACAGTTAACAATGGCATGAATATGCTTTTGGAGACTGAAAAAAAAAAAGTAACTGAAAATAAAACAGTGAAACAAACTTCCACCCATATTAGCTGAAACTGTTCACTGAAAACCATTCCAGGAGACTTCCCTTACCACATTAGACCCATGAAATTGATTATTTATTTTACTTGTGGAAGCATATAGGAAGAGGAATCCCTCAGGATTCTGCAATTAAGTCTGCTTTTTCCCATCTCTATACGTTATTGGTATTATGTTTTCTAGCCTTTCCTAGTCACAGTGGACTTCTTCCTCATGCCAGATCCTGCCACTAACACACTGAGCTGTACATATTCTCAAACAAATGTTTGTATTCATTAGTCCCAAGGAATCGATGGAATAACTACGCTACTCGCTGGGAGTAAAGAAGGTAGACTAGGATTTCATATAAATGAGCTTGTCACATGAAGCAGCAGCATACAATAAAAGAATGTGCATCTGGCACCTCATCATCACGAATGTTGCATCCAGTTTTTGTGATCTTGCTATTAAAAGGCTATGCAGATGGATAGTAAAACTGATTGGACCAACACACACTGTGGCAGAAAATAGGTGCCCATGTGAGACACCATATTAAAGCACAGAATTTTTTGCAGATATATTCATGGGAAGCTGGTAAGAAATAAAGCAGTGATCAGAGGTAAATGAAATCATGCAAAGGTTGTCTTGTGAGACACATTTCACTTATAGATCCAGAGTCTTTTCCCACTTTGAATCTTAAAACTTGCTTTTGGTATTTCAGTGTGCAAGCAACTGTTTTGCAGGTGTAAATGGAATTTTAGGAAAACATGCTTTTTGCTAAATACTAGAGAGTTTGTTTTTAGCTGTTCTTTAAAGAGCTTTAGAGGCTGGAAAAATAAGACAGAAGAGCCAAAGCCATGTGGCCATTTGTACTCAGAGCACAGTTTGAGAACCTCTGATGTTGTAAATGCCAGGCTGCTGCACCTATTTACCTTATCCTTTACTACAAAATCAACGGTAATCTCTTTAGGGTAGGGATTTTGTCATCTGGGAACAAAATCAGCAAAATGAATTATGTTTGTTTGTTAAGTTTCTTTCAGCTTAGGTCATTTCTGGATGCAGGATATTTGACAGGATGGAGTATTGACGGTTAGTGCAGTATGAAATGCCCTATGAAATTTGTCAACAAGCTGCCGATTTCTGTCTTGCAAGATGATGCCAGGATACATTTGAGAGGCACATGTTTCCATCCTGGCATTTACTTTAGACTGCCAAAGATAAAAGGTTTCAGACAACAGAAGACTTTAGCAGTGTCAAGAATAATTCATTACCCAGCGCTATGACATTCTCTAATGAATATGAGGAATTTAGCATCGCATCTTGCTAACATCTCTGTTGCAGACATTATTTTGGACTTTTGAAGACATTGTTCACATCTATAAAGCAATTACTGAGTCGTACCATTGATTGTGTATCTGTCTCTATTTTTTATGAGCTTTCCAGTATAACTCTGTGATGCCTATTAGGCTAAATTTGCTGAACGGTGCCCTTCTTTCCTTGTTTTGCTTTTTTGATTTGCTTGTTTTCTTCCTTGGATAATCAGCTCTTGGTTTGTGTGGAGGCTGTGTTGATGTCTGTATGGAACAAAAAAATCTTCCACTTGCTCTTACTATGCATTTGGTTCAGTAAGCAAGCAAGCAACAGGATAAGCCTGTAACCCTGTGGAGTAGCCCACAGGTTCATCTGTTTGTGCTTCAGGGCTTGGGTTTGTAAAGCACAACTGTGTGACCTTGGCTCAGATTTACAGAGAAAAAATGTTGTTGAGCTGGGAAAAAAATATATACACTAAAGCCACTCAAAATAGGAAAAATAAAAACAGAGAGAAGTGAAATTGTTACACTAGTAATTGTAAGCCAAGGACTCAGAAGAAGAATACTGACACGAAAAGGTCTAAAACCCTGAGATGAAATGTAGGGACGTGGAAGATTATAGCAGCAGAGTTGAGAATCTGCCTGTTCTGCAGGGCAATAGGGGCTTATGCTTCCCTATGCTACCAATTGGCTTGCAGTGACTCACCTGATTCATGTGGCAGGGGTGGCAAATACACAACTGATTTCTCCTGGCTGGATTCTATTAGCAAATAATGATTGTTAACTCGTTGAACTGTGTACAGTTCTGCTTTCAGGTTTCTACTCATGACTAAAGATCGCCAAAGAAGAGCACCATAGCAAAGAGAAGGTTGCAGTGGGCATCCTGAGGTTTGACAAGGTCAAATAGGGTAACATGAGGACAGATAAGGTGTGATGAGACATTCCCACACCAATGAGCATTTCTGGTTTTACCTAAAAACTGTTGAATGTAACATACATGATCAGTTGAGATAGCTAATCTTTGAATTATGCTACTTTCCTTTCCATGTGTTTTTATTTAAATGTCTCTAATGCTCTCTGCTAAGCTAAATAGACACACGATGTTGATATGGAGACTGTGTTTTGCAGTTACTCTACCTGGAGTGATACTGCAGAACCAAAGAGAGAAATAGGGGCTCTGTTCAGGTGGAAGCATAACATTCAGGTATCACGACTCTTTGTGCATTGGCTGTGTCAGGATCCAAGGTCTGGCAGCCATGGATGGCAGCCATTCTGAATCACTCATTGCTTGTTTGAACTTAGATGCCAGAGCAGCCTCCTAAACAATTTTTACACCTATCTGTGTCCTTCAGATAAACTGACTCCCGTTCCAGTACAATAATAGAAACATAGAAGCTTTCCAAGAATAATCACAGTTCACTAGTATCTTTAAAGCACATTTATTTTTCATTTTGTTGAGGACTTCCAACTCGGAAAAGACATTATAAAGCCTGTCATTTTCTAAATATGGATATACTATGTGGAGTGGAAAGAATCAGTTTGTTCTATTTCTTTACCAAAATGACTCCTGATGTATATTATGGAGACTGTTTCAAAAAGAAAGAGATTCCTTAAATCAATAAATATAAAAGATTTGTTAAGAAAGTATATGATTCTCATTGACAGCAAAGACTTATGCTTCTTATTGGAAAATAGACGTGGTTGTGTTTGAAATCACTCAGCTAATGGGTATGTGGAGAAAAGGTTTTCAAAAGAAAGAAATCATCTTCAGAGAGGTTTTTTAGGGGATACTTACTCTTATAGCAGAAGCCTCTGAAATGGCATTTGTGTCATCTAAGGGAGAAAAAATGCAACACATTTGTGATAATTTAAAGAATGTATCACTAATGAAGATAAAGAGAGCAAAGTGTTTAAAGCTTAATGATACAGCAATAGCAATTGCCCTGTGATAATGAACAGTGGAGATTATCAGGCAAAGCTTAATGAATGCTGTGCTTATAACAAGCTTTTTATAAACAAATACTGGTTGAGCCCTCTTTCAGAATTAGTACTGACATGAAAGTGAAAGGATTTCATTAAAATATGCAAGGTAAATAAGGACTTGGGCAAGGATGTTACATAAAATAGTCTGGCAAGTGTTTGCTGACAATAGGCCTTCCGAAATTGCTAGGCAGAGTACAGTATGTAAATGGTTTGACACACAAAATAGCGTTAGCACTTAGAGGACAGACTGTGGCATTATCTACAGCTCAGACCATCCCCTATGTGGAAAGAAATTCTTTTACTTTCTTCTTCCAGATTCCCACCACTTGGAGATACACACCTCCAGGGAAAAGTGTTGATTATTTTCCCTCTTGATTATTGAGGGGAAAGGTGGGTAATCACAGCAGATATTAACACTCATCGTGGAGGTCTGGTACAGCCAAGGTAGCATTGGGCAAAGTGAATTTTTTTGGTTAATACACTATCTTTAGTCTCTGAATTCAGGGACCTCTACAGGGGAGGGGAAATTTCACAGCAAGACTTGTCTGCCATTCACAGAGATTTCTTGGGCCACTCATCAGTTTAGGGACTGACTAGATCAAGCATGACATCTGAATTAAAAATGTAGCCCTGAGGATTCTTTTATTAATGCCTTATTGCCATGTTATCAAAAGAGCTCACATGTTTCACCAAGATGTGTGGGACATCAAGAAAATGCTCACAAAGAGCTCCAGCTTTTCTGCAACATCTCTTTCCTTTGATAACCAACATTACTGAATCATAGAATCATGCCAGTTGGGTTGGCAGGTACCTCTGGAGATAATCTAGTCCAACCCATCAGGCCAAGTCAGGTTTTGACTGTCTCCAGAGATGGAGACTTCACAACCTGACTGAGAAATCTGTTACAGTGCTTAGTCATGTTCATAGTAAAAAAAGTGTTTCCTGATGTTCAGATGGACCCTCCTGTGTTTCAGTTTGTCCCCATTGCCTCTAGGTCAGTCATTGGACACCACTGAGCCTTGTTTTGTCCTCCCAGCTCTCTCAGTCTCTCCTTTTATCAGAAGTGCTCCACCCAGTCCCTTTGCCACCTTCTGGCACGTTGTTGGACTCTTTCGGGTGTGCACCATGTCTCTTTTGTATTGGGGAGCCCAGAAATAGACCCAGCATTTGAAGTGTGGCCTCAATAGAACTGAGTGGAACAGAAGGATCATCTCCCTTGACCTGTTGACAATGCTTTTCCTCACACAGCTCAGTATGCTATTGCCTGCCTTTGCTGCAAGCAGATATTGATGACTTATTCAACCTGTCCACCAGGATGCCCTGGTCTCTCGTCTGGAGAGCTGCTTTCCAGCCTGTTGTTCACCAGCATATACTGGTGCTTGGGTTTATTCGTCTAGGATTTGGCATTTTCCTTTGTTGAACTCTCTGAGGTTCCTGTTTGCCCGTTTCCCCACCCTGAGCAGACTTTTCAAATGGGGGCACAACCAAGTCTGATGTATCAATCACTCCTCTCAGTACTGTGTTGTCTGCAGACTTACTGAGTACTGCACACTTGAAGAAGTTAAACAGTGTTTTTGACCCACAAATGACCATTGTGGAGTACACCATTAGTGACTAGCCCCGAAATGGACTTCGTGTCACTACTCACAACCTGATTAACCTGGCTGTTAAATCAAGTTTTGGTCCACATCACTGTCTGCTTACCTAATCTGACTTGCATCAGCCTGTCTATGTTATGGGAGACAGCATCAAAAGTCTTACTGAAGTCAAATAACTTTCATTGCTCTTCTCTAACCAAACAAGCCAGGAACATCACTGGGGAAGGCTATCAGGTTGGACATGTTCATAAATCCATGTTGACTCTTTCTGATCACCTTCTTGTCCTTCACGTGTCTAGAAATGGCTACCAGAATTAGTGGCTTCATCACCTGTTTGTGTATTAATATGAATTGACATATGCTGACTTTGGTTGGAACTGCATGCAGAACTTAGTTTTGAAGGTTGATGTCATCTGGGTGAATATAAGATAATTAAGGTAACGATTAGAGCTCAAATTATTTTATGCAGAGCTAATGGCTAGTTTTGGCCATCAGAGCAAGCCTACAGAGAAGAAATTGTTTAAATGCCTTCTTGCACATGTGAGAAATGTGGTTCTAAACATCAATTGACATCCTATTGCCTAAAAATATCGAAGATTCTTATTTTATTTTATTTTCTGAGAATATATGTAACTTCACTAATGTGAAAAAACACTACCTAGGAACAGCTGGAATTTATGTTCAGATAGAAAAGTCAATCCCATACATCTCTAGGCTTATTAGATGGATACAAAATAATGTATCATAATTTCTCATAGGCTTTGAGAAAAAGACAGTGTTGTATTTAGTGCAAATCCTCTTTAGGTTTATAACTGGGGCTAGATTCTGGTACATTGGGGTCAGATACTGATATATATAGCAAGACTATGAGTAAAGTAGAGCCTGTGGACTGTGCCCGTGGTGAAATGCACATGCCTCTCTCTGTTACTGTCATTTTGAGAAGAGACACGAAATGTCATATTAGTCCTACAGAATTTAGGGGGTGTGGGTGTTAGTTAGCAGGTGATTTAATGAAATGGAAAGGACTGGAGCACTGGAGGAGAACACAGTTAAAATGTAGCCTGTTGTTTGCTCCTTTCCCTGTAGTTCCATAGCTCTGACTGTATTTTCGAGTGTTTTCTACTGTTTAAGCAACTAAAGCAATTAATTTCTTTTGACATCTGTCTTAAACAAAGGATTGTTAGCATGTCCGCTGATCTCAGGATGACCTGTGATAGCCTAGAGATCTAGGTCTATCCTGGCCACTTGCCATCAGCAGCCTCTAGCATGAGAATGCACAAAAACACCGGAGAGCTTCAGTGAAAAAAATGAACAGTAGTGAAATAGAGAGACTTCTAGGAAGGAAAGACTTCTAAACTGGAGGTGCAGAGGATTCAGGAAGAAAGAAAAAAACTTTACTTTTATTTAAAAAATCCTTCGTGTGTTTCTTTAGAAGGGAGTAGGGAGTCCAGGGTACAGTCTGAATAGAAGTGGAAAAAAAGAGAAAAGCTTTTTTAAAATAAGCCCAAGCATACTTGCACATACAAATACATGTATAGATAAATACATATAAGGCAAATCATAAAATGTTTACTAACCTATAAGCTTGTCAGCTCAAGTCCACCAATTATGCTACCAAATATTCATTAACATGTTAGAGGAAGATCTAGGAATGGGGAAGAAAAAACTAACAACACTTTGTAGCTCTGAGGGAGTGCTGCTGTTCTAACACAAGAGCCATTACTGCTATCTGCACATGGATAAGAGAGGTATTTTTACCACTGTAAAGTAAGCCCTCTGTGAAGAGGATGACAGCTACTTGCAGTGGCTCCCTCACCTCCTCTCCCACAGGGCACTGTCCTGGGACCTTCAAGGCCAAAGGTGGTGGTTACTTTTTTCCTATTTCTGAAATGGATTCCTACTCAATATAGTTATGTCAGAAGCCCTCTGACAACCATTTTGGTATTGCTGGAGCAAGTATCCTTAGAAGATTTGTGGGGGCTTTCTGTGGTGGTTTTTGTTAGTTTGTCTGTCTTGGTAGTTTTTAATGTTTTTTTTTCTGGCATCTCTCATTTCTTTACACAGAAGTGGGTCAGTCTTCTAAAGTAATTTGCTTATAATAAAGAAGGGAATAGTAGGCTCAGCAGCAGTGTTCTGCAAATGGCACTTTTTGTGCATGAATTCCCTCTAGTTATGGTCATCCTGAAACTCAGACCAGATTTAGGATACTAATGGTACCAGAAAAGGAGGAGTTGTGCTGCAAAGGCAAGGCAAACACAGGCATAAGTGATAGTTTCCCAAAGAGGCTGCATTTACTTTATGCTCTTTTGAAAGCCACAGAACCCTTTCAGATTAGTAAATTGAGTCAAGTGAATATATACTGTGCATGTTAGCCATTCTTTAAAATGGTGTGATGTGCTACTCTTTTTTTTTTGTTTCTTATACTAATCAAGGTACACTGTAGAGCTCCTAGCATAAACCTACTGATGACAAAACCGGTTTGGATGTAGGAAGATTTTTGAAGGAAAAGAATAAAGGTTGAGAGAGTTTAGGCACGTGTAGAAAAATTATGACAAAAGCAAATTTTCACACCTATCAATCCTAGCATTTGCATCCAAACCCAGGCATTCAGTCTTAAAGTTAAGCTAAGAAATAAGTAACAATGGATTATTTGAACAGAATGCTTATCTAACAGCTCCAATTTGGCAAAGCAAAGGGTGTCAGTGACTTGTTTACAATCCAATTGTTTTTTCCCCCTGAATTTATTCAATTAAATTCAAATGATGGCTAGATTCAAGATCAGTTCCTGGGCAGTCAATGAAAATGAATAGAAAAAAAAGAAATTCATAAAATAAATTGCTTTTTACAAGCTTCTTCTTTAGCTTCGATAACAATAAACACAAAGGAAAAACAAGGCCTATGAGCCATCTGTGTGTGCATAACCTCAAGGCTGGCAATGACAAGCTAAGTTAACAAACAAAAATCTGCCCAGGGTGGTTAACAACTGCTGACAGTGTGGTGAACGCTAAGGCAGGTGATACTCATCAGATATGGCAACAACAGAAAGTATTGAGAATTTAGTTTCCAGGCTCAGAGTGAAAAAAAAAAAAAAAAAAGCCAATGGAGCGTCTTATGGGAAAAATTGTGGTAACAGTACACAGAATCAAATTGCTTTCAGAGATTTTCTGTGGCTGGACCAGATATGTTCTCCCTTCATGTTTCAGGATTTACAAGGCACTGTGGTTGCAGGCTTAAAGCAATTGAGTTCCAGTCTTAAGATCTGGATTTTAGCTTCCCTGAGGTGCCACAGTATCAGTGATACAGATTTCAGTTGCATCCTCTCAGCACCTCCAAAGTCACCTCTAGATCAGCATAACTTCACTGGTGATCAGTGCAAAGAAAAGTGGATTGCTCTGATACCACAAAGCTCACTAGTGAGTACTTTAGATATATATTGAAAAAAGTGCTTAGAGTGGAAAAAGATGAAGACAGCATATGATTTTTTCCACAGAGTTAATTTTCCATGTTTGTCTTTTTAATTTTTTTCATTATTTTTCTCTTCTATTGAAAATTACTCACACAGAAGAGTCCCTCCGAGTATGTATGTATGAAGTATATTCTTGTTCACTAACTGCTGCTGTATAAACAATAAAATACAAAAAGTTGATGATGTGACAAAAATTAGTGTAGTCTTGTTGTGTTACAGAGCAAAAGATAACTTGATTCACAGCAAGCTTTTATCACTGTATTCTCCACTTGTTCTGTTTTGCATGAGTGTCTGTAGGTTTTAGGTGTTACACATGGACATTTTGATGTTTCATCTTCATCAAACACTATAAATGACAAAAGAGCACAGAAATAATAATGAATAAAGAAAAATGCCCCCTTTAAGTTCACAGGAAAAATGTATTACAACAGGAAAACTTGAAAACAATATTCTCAAATTTGTCAGAGTGAGAATATCCCAAAGTTAAAAAAAGTTGAACAAGCAGTTTCTCCCTAAAAAAACCTCATTCATGAGTATACTAGATCTTGTGAAACTACTGTGTCATACATCTACAGCTTAAGAGAATTCTGAGGGGGTAAATGTGTAATTAAATGAGTGATCTATCTTTCCTGTGGGAGTAATAATCATTTTGCAGTGAGATTGCTCTAAAGGTTACATGTGCATTGACAATATTGATGCAGAAAGTACAGAGCCTTTATCCATAGAAAGATGTGTTTGAAGAGTTGGGCTATACAAAAGGCATAAAATTAAAGTTCCTCAGCTTGTGAAGTGCTCACCTCTCAGAGCACCATTAGTATTAAGGGAGCAGATTAAACACAATTTAGATCACATTGAAAGACTAAAGTCAATTTAGCAGGTATATAACCATGCATGATAATGGTCTCTAAATCTACAGCAACAAGGTGAGGATATGCTTGGATATGCAGGATAAAGATGTGAAAGTAAAATAATTTCCTTTGAGGACTATAAAAGAAGCAATGACGAGGAGACCAATTTTAGATGCTAGTTTGTTTAATTATGTAAATTCAATGGACTGATCTGGAAGGGAAATAAATATAATAGCAGTTTTATATATATGGCCTGTAGGGCACTGTGAACTTGACCTTTGTGGGAGTAAATGGGTTCTCAACTGAATGGTGTAGTGTTTCACTATTATTTGCATGTTGATAGCAGCATGCAGATGCAATATGGGGGTCATGTGAAAATCTTTTTCAGAAAAGCACATGGTCATCCAAACCTCTTCCATGCTCAAAATTTTAAATTAAGGGGGGGTTTTGTTGTTGTTGTTGTTTGTTTTGTTTTGTTTTGTTGTTGTTACCCACTTTTTTTCCTGGTGTTAGTTTCTTATCTGTTGCCCTATTATGTGTTAGAGTGCAGAAGCTCACAGGGGAAAGGAAGCTTTAAACTGCAGGAAAGTCACTTCTAGATTAGAAGGTGTAGTTATCTTGGCAACACATGGTTCCAAACAACATAGAAAACATGAGGAATCAAACTCATAAAGAGTAAATTTACATAGTACTGAGATAGCAGGTGGGTTTAGAAGAATAAACAAGCAATGCAGCTGCCTATGAAGTCTCATTCGAGTAAGTTGAAAAGTGTCCAAATTCATGGCATAGCCTGACAGTTTGCTATTATAGGCATAAGAAAACATGTGATTAAGCACTTAATGTTCAGTCTGATCTGACTAACGAGGAATCTTAGCTTTTGCCTGGTCCTTAGGTAGGGAATTGGTGCAGAACCCTAAGAAGACACATTCAAGAGGGACACATTCAAGGAAAAATGAATCTATGACTGCACAGCTTTCCTTTCCAAAAGACCTAAAACACAGAAAAAAAGTTAAAATGTTGCAAGTCCTTGCACATAGTTATTGACAGTACTGTTTTTGCCTGCGGATTGACTTTGCTGCCCGGTTTGCTGGGAGCTCCTGTGCTGAAGTGACTGGAGCTCTAGTAACACCTTCTATAGGCTTTTTATCATCCCTAATGGATCAGCCACCAATGTATATTTCCTAAGACAACCCACAGTCAAACTGCCTACTTTCTCTGCGGTCCACGCTGCTGCCTGCCTACCTCCATATAAAGTCTGGACCAGCAAGTCCTTAGGTTCTGCCCAGATCCCTAATGTCATGGCTTGTGGCCCTGTCACATTCTCCTCACCAAGTGTTTTGTGTTTAACAGGGTGTGTTAGTAACCAGCTCCAAGGATTGCAAGAGCCTCCTGTGTGTTGGCTTTCTGAGCCCTTAAAATGCATTGTTTTCAGAGAGTCTGCATTGACATAATGTCAACATTACCTGCCATTGAAGCATTAATGGAGGTCTTTCCTTTGTTCCTTTCTGAAAGAGTGCACTTTGAAAATAGAAAACATGAAAAGTGAAGAGTGTTCTTTCATAGGCTAAAAAAGCAAAAGCCATGGTCAGAAGAACTAATTATGGTCCTCTTTTAGAAGAGCCTATAAAATTATAAGGTTGGGCTAATACTTACCTGCCTTAAGTCTCCTGTTGGTAGCTTCACTGAAAGAGTTAAAACACAGTTCTAAGTCCATACAAGCATTCCAGTATAGCTATATTGCTATAGTTTTTATGCTGTGCCAGTATCTATCCTTTAATATGTATTTTAACCTCCTATGTTGTCGATATAAATCTTAACTCTTCTACAAAAAAGATGGAAAAGCTCCAATATTGTGAATTAACATCCTGATTGAGTTAGGTAGTAAAACGTGTGCTTAATTGGAAGCAGTAGTTATGTTGTAGCAAATGGGATTTCTTGCAAGCACTAAATTAGAAATGTACTTAAATACCTTGCTGAATTTCAGCCTGAGTTTGCATATTTGCACTCTTCCTAATGAACAGCATTGTATTGTATGTCAGGGTGTTGCACGCCGTAAGTAACCCAGTGTCTCATGCAGTAAACTGAGCAGAATTGCAAACAAAAAATACTCTGTACAGAAGACAGGGGGTTAATTAAAGGCTACATCAGGTTTTCTATTTTGATCGGAACAGAAAATTAAATATAGGTTGCATGGTACATTAGTGTGTCTGTCAAAGATGATGGCTTTGGCCAGGCAATTAAAGGGAGCAAAATAATCTAAATGAATTTTTAAATAGCTTCTTCCGGTCATTAAGCACAGTTATCACATCCATATTTTGTAAATGTAAAACACTGAAGTTCTCAAAAGTCTGTTCTCTGCCGTAGTTTTTATTGATGATCCATCTGAGCTTCATTTCCTAACTCAAAACCCTTGTCGGTCAATTTATTCCAACATAACACTATTTGGTTGGGTAGTTATTAATCCTGTAATTGTTCATGGCATGCCAGGAATAATTCAGCTAATTATTACAGTATGTCTTACTTTGCCATGCTTCTATATGTCAAAATGACTTCTACACATATTGGAAAAAATCATTTTTCTAATTGAATTGAATATATAAAAATTGATTATTAATTCACTAAAAAATGAAAACTAAATTTCTTTTCCTCTGCCCCACACATAATTTCTACTGGTCTGGATACATTTTTGACAAATATCTGCTGCTAAGTTTAATTGATCCATGCACTATGCAGAACAACCTAGGAGTGCTGCCCTCACTGAACATTAGTTTCAATTATAGGACAACTATGACAAAGCATGTTGGATCCTAACAGAAAAAGACTTAATTTTTTCCAGTTCCTCATAGATAAAAAGAAAGAAAAATCCAACCTACTTGAAATTGTGAGATTAAGAGGCTGGTTATCCTTGCAAAAAGAAAAAAATTGGTCTATACATATGTACTCTATTAATTACACTGTACATAATCTAATGCATTTAAAATGCATATTTATGCCTAAAATACACTATATTTAATTCTCTACTGGTGAATTCCCATCAATAAAGTTCTGTTTGTTCATCTTTGGTTTTTCACATTTGACAATGTATCTCATTTTGCTGAAGTCAATCTCCAATTTCTCTTTGGCCTAATAAAAATAAAACCAGGCTCTTATGGACTAAAATATCTTTTAAAGTTGCAAAAAAATTTTAAATGCAAGAAAATTGAAAGTACAATGGGTATCAGTGTATTCGCTGGTTTATAGTTCTCATTAGCACATTTCCATAGTGAAAATTCTCCAATTGTATTCTGTTGAGGTAAAGAAGATCCCTAGCTCCTAATTAATGAACGGCTGTGTGTACACTGACTAGAACAATATTTTACACAGTGGAGCTCCATGCTGTGATATATTGAAGCAAGACAGGATATTTGAAAATGAGAACATGTAAAAAGTCAGTAACTTTTATTCTTGTGAGAATTGTTCCAGAACATTGTTCTCACTGTGAATTTCCTCCAAAGAAGATGGCTCACTCAAGGCTTCATATGTTGTTTATGTTCCACACAGGGGTTTATCCAGAGATGCTCTAAATAATTTTGAGGAGTTTCTGAATGAAGATGGATTACTTTTTTTAATATATAACTCCATCGCCAAAGAAACAGGAAAAAGAAAAATGGTCTGAAAGAACAAATCAGCTCAAAATTAAAGATTGAAACCAGTGGAAATAATCCTTTTATTGTGACAATGGCTACTTTGACTGATAATGGAGGTTTAATTGGAGGAACTCCAGAATTAGGGCGATAAATCTGAATTATCCAGATTCAGTATCAGTGTTTACTGTAAACTACTCTGCTCTAAGGAACACGTGACCTGCAGAAGAAGGTCAGTTTCAATGACCAGATATAGTTAACACATTTCTGGGGAGAAATATGCCAATTTACCAAACCATTTGAACTTCTTGGTTGAGTAATTTTTTGAAAAAGCTTTGTAAATCACATTCATTTTTGACATACACAGCCAGAGATTTGAGATGTCTGTGTGATATATCCAAATTGTGCAGATCCTTTGAGTTTCAAAACCTGGAAGGAATGGACTTTAATATAAGATTTTGTTACATTTTTAACTGATGAATCCAAGTGGTGTCACACTGGGAACCATTATCATGGTATTTTGATTTTATTGTTGCGAACAGGAACAAATACAGCAAAAAGGCCCCAACTCTGAATCAAAACAAAAAAGAAAAGCTTAATACTAGAAACTGCAAAAACCATTAGGAACAAAGCTCAAGAAACAGAGAGCCAGGAGAGCAGTCTGCTACTAACTGAGCATAATTCTGAATTGGACGTTTTAAATGCTTCAGTGTCTAGACACTGTGAATGCAGTGGTTAAGTTACTTGTGTCTGTTTTCCCTTTCCTACTGTAATGGGACTACCATTCAATGCTTACTTTTCTATTTAGATAATTCTATTTTTATCTTTTTTTTTGTTTGTTTATTTTTTTCATCATAAAGGATATTGTGTACTAACATAATGTTAAGGGATGAGGAGATGCAGATCTGCAAATGCATATCATCCTTGGTGTCATGTACCACAGATGCTCCTGCTCAGTTGAACTTGTAAAGTGAGAAAAAGCACTCTTAGGAGTACTTTAAAAGAGAACTAGCTAGAGTAGAAAGCTATTTCATTTTTCTAGCCATATTGATACTTTCATATAGTATTCACCTCTAAACTAAAAAAAAAAAAAAAAAAAAAGGCTTTTTTGTACATTTCTCATAAAGCTATGACAAAGGAAGGTATTCTTCTGAATTGTTGAACATTACATAATTATATCATTACATCATTTTTTGCTGGATATGAAAACGTATCTTCAAGTAATGTTAGAAAGCAATACTGTTAGTAAGCACAGAGAAATGTAACACAGAAGACAATATATTATGTACAATCATATAAAGATAAAACGTGTGACTTGCTACAATAACATTATAATTCTCAGTATTTCAGATTATATTATAAAAAATTAAATGAATGCAAAGTTAATGTCTAAATAAAATGGTTAATGAAGTTACCACTTGTTTAGATACAGTAGAAATTAACTAAGAAAGTCAGAAAATGGTCTGTAAGTTTTCTTATGTATTTCTTTGTAAACTGTGCTCCCATAAAAGAGTTCAGTTTAAACAAAATCATGTTTTCAAAGTTCAAAGAAAACAGCAGTCAGGTCAAATAAGATACTTGTTAGAAGTACCTAATGTTATCTGCTTCAAATTGATCATGTTCACACCATGGCCTGATTACTATTTTGAAAGCAAATTAGAAAGTAGGAGACAAACCATCTCACACTGTGTTTGACTGGGACTCAGCATCCATTGGCTTAATCATGCTAAACCAGGGTCTTAAGTCTGTGACAGAGTGGACGTGGAAAATGTTCACAACTATAATTTCCATTGCCAACTTCATGCTGTTACCTAATGCAGCCAGTTCAAATCATTGCTTATGCAGTTACAGAAAAATAAGTGCATATCTATTTGCATATAGATTGTATATCTGCCAAAATGAAAAACTTCAAAGAATAAGACTAGCAATTTCATGTATGTGTATTGAAGGAGAGCCTTTCATTTAAAATGCAGGCCTAAAAATTAGGTGGAGTACTGGCCTATTCTTTGTTTTGCCTTAAATTTTTTGGGACCTTGAATAAACAATTTAGAACTCTTTTTCCATAGAGAAAGCAATCAAAAATGCGCTGCTGTTCTAATTGTGCCAAGTTTAAAACATAAGGTACTTCCTTTTCTATTCTTCATATGTAAAATAAGGTTAACATCACCTAATTTGCTTTGTAATAACTAAGATGGTGTTGTGTTGATTCATTAGTTTAACTTTTTGTACAGTGCTTTGAAAACTGCACAATTTTTTGACAGTTATATATAATTATCATCAAAGGCAGGTAATTTTTCTTTCTTGATCTACCCTGCTGCATATTTATGCCATTGCTTTTATCATGATATCGGGAAAACAAAAGGAATATTTTTGTGCATGTGAAGTGGATGAGTAACTTTTCAGGTGTTCAGGGAGAGGGAGGATTACACTGGTCCTGGACCAGGGTTCACACCATGGCCTGATTACACGTCTAATCAAGACTTAAGCAGGCATTGTTTTCTGTCTTCTCCCTGCCAGGTTTCTGTCCTGTCCTATGAAGAAATATGACTGTATAGCATGAAGTGAGCCATGGTAAACTTGAGCAGATTCTTTTATTTCAACAATCAGGAAATGAACACTTTGAAACATATCATGCTGTGCATCAGCCTCATGGCTTAGGATGAATTTCTGGATAAAATAGTCATATCTACTTGTAGAGGATGCTGGTGGATGGTGGTGGACTGAGACTTTGGAGATGTGGATTCTGTCTAGCTGAATTACTCTGAGCAATATGTTTTCAATCCCTGGCTTTTGGCATCTGTAAAATGGACAAATACTAATGCAGTTAGAGAACTGTATAATGAAAACCTCTATCGATCATTCTTAATGTCACTGTTATTGCTGTTGTTATTAGCTGAATTCTGGAAGAAGAAATTCTTGAAGCTAGTGGGTCTGCTGGAGTTCCTGTGCTCATCCTGAAGTCATTAGATGAGTCTCTATACCGCAAAAGAGAAGTAAAATGCACCAAAAACCATACTCTACCCCATAAACACTGGGTGCTGTGGGATATATTCTGCTGTTGTTCATACTTAGAAGATTGCACTGGAAACAGTGATATTTCCTGGAAAGGAAGTTCAGTGCTAATATGAATAAGTGTGAAAGATTCTGGCCTTTCAGTGTTAGTGCAGTCATTAAACCATATTTTTCTAATATAAAAGAAAGAATCAGTTTTTCAGTTAGTGTGCTAGAAGTACCTAAACTGCAGTTATCTGTAGCACTTGTGTTGACTTTATCTATCTTACATTATGAATGTTCCCATATTTTTTGTCCCTGAAAAGCTTTAGGCATCAACTGTGTTTGTGACCTAAGTGTAATCTCAAAGTTGCTTTCAATTATTTCTAGCCCAAGAGGCCCTGACTGTACAAACCCAGTTTGAAAAACTGAAAAAAACTTCCATGTTTTTATTTTTCCTGATTGATACAAGTTATACATAAGAGCTATTTGAGGGCAAAACATTTGTCTCTAATATCTGGCAGTCTAGTATTTAAGTTTTTGTGTACTAGACCAGAAGCTTTGTTGAACTTGGAGATTACTGTTGTAATTATTATTTATAACTTGTATTGCCATGATACCTTGGACAGTCCAGCTCCTTTTCTGTCATGTATTGTACAAGAAAAGCACAAAACAATCTCCCAACAAATATCCCAAACCCTAGTGTAGTGTGGCCTTCGTATTTTAATTTTCTTCCCTATTCTACATATTAAACAGACACTGAGGATCCTTTGGAATACAGAGAAGATGCACAGTGATGATAGAACACAAACTTTTAAATAGGTGTAAATTGGGATTTTTCCTCTTTACAGTGTCTGTGAAACTTCACTTTATTTTAGTTTGATTGACCTCCTTTTCCAAATGAAATGTTGAGGTTTTCAGTTTTTTTTTTACTTGCTGATGTATAAAATAGGATATATTGTATTTCATAACAGGTTTTTATGCTTGCCAAAATAGATTGTACAAAACCTAACAGTAAATAGAGATAGTTTAGTTCTGTCTTGAAGATAGAGTACTAAGAAATTGGGTCCATCACTGTCATTTTTCTCAGAAATTCCTCTCATCTGTCACAACACAGTAGTTATGAAAAATGAAACCATAAATTCAATTTGCAGCTAATCTTTGAAGTAATTCCAGTGTGAATAATGCAGCAATTTGGATGCATGGTCAGTCAATTCTGCCTCTGATTTATTAGAATTTAAGAATTTTTTTTCTTTCATTAATGATAATTACCCAAGAAGAGAAAATAATTTCTCAAAAATTATCTATCTTCACATCTGTGGCCTCAGTTTTGAGAAAGACTACAATGTTTTTTAAACTTATTATTGCAGGGAGGGGGAAGCTTTTTACAAAAGATATATGAGGTATTTAAATTCTGAACTGTATCTCTTTACAGCACATGTGTGAACTGTTCAGCACCGGTTTATGGCTGCTTTTATATGACTCCCATTAGAGCTAACATTTTGAATATCTCAGCATAAGGACACTGGGATTTGCTATTGATTTGCCACACTTCTTACACCTTGAAGATTGCATTAAAATCCAGCTCAAGTGAGAGTGACATTTTTTGTTCCTGTTTAAAAGTCAAATTTATTATCTGAGACTTTTTCTACTTATTAAATCCCCACTTTTTCTGATACATTATTTATGTATATTTTTTTCTATAACTTTCTTCAGTTCTCAAGGTCTTATCTTGGTTTAACAGACGGTATCTACAACAGATACATACAGTAGATACTATCCATATGTTTGCATCTGTTGTTAATGAGCAGGGTTGGGATGGGGCCAGAGGACAAAACAGCTCATTTAACATTGGCTTTAAGCTTCAGGCAAAATTTTTAGCCATCTAGAGAAATACTTCTCATGAATAAGTACCTTTAAGAACCTCTAGAGGAAGATTCCAAGCCACGTGTCTTGACTCACTGTGCCTTCAAAGCTTCCTGCACTGATGAAGGAATGAGGTACTTCAGAGGTGCTGGCTCCCAAGGCACCTAAAGAGTAGTCAGCTAGTCAGTAAAATTGAAGCCTATCCTTCCTCCTCTCACCTGGGGCCACACACAGCCTTCTTCATTAGCTTTATGCCAAGTATATCTACTGTCACACCATTGTTCTTCTTATGGAAAGTATTTCATTGAGGAGACTCAATAGGTACTGACACCTCTCCCACCAGAACAAGGGGCTGAAGACAGCTTAGCTATGAACAGAGGTTTTAATTATCTATACTTGTTCCTTCATAGAATCAGATTATTATGGAAAGGTTTGGGTTGGAAGGCACCTTAAAAATCATCCAGTCTCAATGTCACTGCCACTGGCAGAGATGCCACCCACTAGATCAGGTTCATCAGGGCCCCATCTAACCTTACCTGGGACACCTTCAGAGATGGAGCATCCACAACTCCTCTGTGCAGCCGTCTTCCAACCATGGATTCCTGTTTACCAAAGTAACACTCTTAGGGTTTCTTTGTTTCTTTGTTTTGTTTGTTTGCTTGTTTTCTTTTGTTTTGTTTTGTTAGCTTGTTTATTAAAATGCTGCAGAGTTAATTTGCCTGCTTTGGCTTTAGAGCACCAGACTGATCTACAATGCTGGCCAAAGCCCAAGGAGCAATCCACAAATTTGTGCATCCTGGTTTTCCACAGTGAAGGGTGATGCTTCCATCCAAAAGGATGAAGAAATATTTTCTTCCCTGAAATTACTACAGTTAGCTATCTAAACAAGAGATCAAGTATTCTCGGCAAGTTTGTTTCATTGGAGTAATAATGCTACATATGAAATGGCAGCATCTACCAAGTGAAACATAATCCCCATGTTATTAAGTGTTTTGAGTATTTAAAATAGGTTATTAAATTTCTGGCAGCTTTCATTTATCTACAGTTATATTTAGGTAATTTTTAGTTGAATCTTGCACCCAACAGAATAGATTTCATATACATATAGGAAAGAGAAAAAAAGACAATAATCTATTTTCACACCTTTTTTTTACACTAGACTGTGAGCCTTTTAAAATAGGTCTGTAAAACTGTGAACCTGGAAATGTTTTTTGATTGCTGAAGAAAGTGTGTATTTGCCTACTTTGAGCACATAATCTTTTTATACCTGTGAGGAAAACTTAAACTGTCTTCACAAGAAATTCACGCACTGATAGGAATTTTCAAATTATCATGCCACAAGACTACTGTTATTTAAAAAAAAAAATAAATAAATTGTTTACAATTTGTTTTAATAATTTTTTTTTTGTTTGGTTTGGTTTTTATTCAACAAACAGGTTCCCAAGTATATCATTTTCTTACCTTTTTTTTTTACAGATTTACTCATATATGCTTTCAGTTTTATAATTTACTGGTCTTTTCACTTCCTATCAGCTAGAGGTCAGTTCTGTTGACAGATATCTGTGTGAAGATGTTAGAGGAAAGTATTTTGCTCAAGTGACACAACACTGTAGCTTCAAACCTTCACAACTGATTGATTGTGTGTAATCTTCTTAATGTTGAAATTATGTTTGATAATAACTTCAAATTGCATCACAACTTCCATCCTTGTTACAAAAAAACATCTTGGTGAAGCAGTATTTAATTTATTATTAGTCTATCTAAGTAGTTTCTCTAAGCATGTCTAATTAAGATATGAAAAAACCCATCATATTTATTTAGTTCCAGTTCTTTTAACATTTCAAATCTTTTCCCGGCTGCAGAGAAGCTGATGATTGGTCTGTCAAGTGGGATAGACCATTTCTGAGGTGGAGCCACCTCACCTCTTAACTACCAGAAACTGCAAACTGCTTTTTTCTGCCTCTTGCTCCTGTGCCAAGGACTTCTGATGACTTGTTTAGTGTGCGAATGCTTCGACGTGCTTTGACAAATACGTGGTGACTGCAAAGCAACTGTGCATGTGCAGCAAGTGAAATATAGCCTAGGTAAATAAGGTTTGCTTCAGCTGTGCAGTGAACATTATCTAGTAACTCAGTGGATTTCCTTTTAGAGTCCAAAGCTGCATATGATACGTGGAGGATGGGCAAGTGTGATGCCTATGTAAGGGTCTGGTCCTGATCTACTGGGCCACTCCAATGGATCTGCACAGACTGACCAGCAGTTCCCTTCCACAACACTTCTAAACTCCATCTGAGCGAAGAGTGGGGGCTGGAAGCAGAGTAACCTTGCACTGGAATCTCAAGGCAGGTAATATATTACACAGCTAATCTACTAAAAAATCTTGGCCTTGTGTTAGAGCTGTAAAGTGAAAATAAATGGAAGGGAAAGTGGGATACAGCACAGTGTTTTTCAGTGCTTCCTTTCCCCAATATATGTCACCTGCTAGGTTAACTTTTTTCTAGTTTAAAACATTTTAAGAAAAATCCAGCAAGCTCTATGGCAAACTACCTCATAAAAAATCACCGAAGCAGGGGATGAACTGCTCTTTCAGTTCCCTGCCAGCTCTGTAAAGTCTGAACCGAATGCGGCATGCAATTGTATTTATGGTGACTTTGTGCATCATGCCGGTTGCTGAATAACCTCAAATTACTTTAAGCAAATGGTTCTGGGAACATTACTCCTTTGTTCATTTATTTAGGGGTTTAAAGTCTTCATTAGTCAAGGGATAAATATAGCTGTGGAAGTCATTTATCAAATTAGTAGATGCGTTGTTGGGCTGCATTCTTTTGCTTGGTTATCTTAACAATGACTTGAGGTGTGTAGCCTAAGTGATATTTGCTTACAAAATAAAAGATTTTTGTAGACACAGTAGGTCTGAGATGAATTCACAGTGTGCATGAAATTACATGCAAAATTAAATTATGGATGGTAATGTGTGCATGTCATTCTCAGCTGAGTGCTTTAAGTGTAAAATATAAAATTACATGGGCTCTTTTATTCCAAACTGCCCATAAAGACTATGTTTTGTACCTAGACATCATCAACTGATTGATTTTAAGGGCCTGGAAGAAGTATTTCTCTCACTCCCTTGTAAAATCTGTGCAAATGCTTGTATGTTAACTGAAAAGAATTGTTCAAAACTGAGCATTTCTAGTGCACATGAGATGATCAGATTTTCAATTTTCTCTGAGCCTGATTTTTAAAAGAATGAATCTCTCCCAAAGCCATTTGTAAATCAAGTTATAATATTTTACAAAATTTCAATTTGTAATTAAAGATATCATCAGAAATATGCTTTTTAAAAAATATTTTTATTATTTCACAACACACAAACAGAATTGCCTGATATGCTATAGTACACAAAATAGAACTAAGGAGAGACTAATTTCTCTTGCACTTGAGTTGCAGACATCCAAATCTGAGCTATCCATTTAGAATCCCTATTAAACTGGCAGAGAAGATAGGCACTTCTGCATGTAACACCTCTCAACAGAATCTAGACAACTTCAGTAAGCCAGATGAATCATGAAGGGTAGAAAGGTAGTTGTCGTAGGTGACTCCCTTTTGAGGGGAACTGAGGGCCCTATATGTCAACCAGACCCATCTCACAGGGAGGTTTGCTACCTTCCTGGAGCCAGGGTGAGGGACATTGGTAGGAGACTTCCTGAGCTAATTCAGACCTCTGTCTGTAATCCAGGCTGGCAGTGATGATATTAATAGAAGTGTTAGAGCAGTCAAAAAGGATTTCAAGGCACTGGGTAGATCAGTTCATGGGACAGGCGCAGAGGTAGTATTTGCCTCAGTTCCTGTACTTACTGGAATGAATGAGATCGATGAGGAAAACCTGTCTTATCGATAGGTGGCTAGAGGATTGGTGCCACCGTCAAAATTTTGGTTTTTTTGACCATGGGGCAAACTCCACAGTACCCAGTCTTCTTAAATCCGATGGGCTCTATGTATCTACGAAGGGCAAAAGGACTGTAGTCCCTAAGTTAGCCGGGCTCATCAGGAGGGCTTTAAACTAGGTTTGAAGGGGGAAGGGATTGAACCATGGTTCTCCAAAGAGAAGCCAAGGGATGAAAAGCCCAAGTTAAGAGTAGAATCAGCAGCCCAGCTGAAGTGCAGGTACACCAATGCACACAGTATGGGTAACAAACAGGAGGAGCTGGAAGCCATCGTGCA
>VYXB01006540.1:249934-268201 GCA_013397135.1 Pachyramphus minor
AGTATTGTGTTCAGTTCTGGGCCCCTCAGTTCAGGAAGGACATTGAGGTGCTGGAGCGGGTCCAGAGAAGAGCAAGACTGGTGAAGGAACTTGAGCACAAGTCCAGTCAGGAGAGGCTGAGGGAATTGGGGTTTTTTAGTCTGGAGAAGAGGAGGCTCAGGGGTGACCTCATCACTCTCTACAACTACCTGAGAGGAGGTTGTAGCCAGGTGGGGGTCAGTCTCTTCTCCCAGGTAACCAGCAGTACGACGAGAGGGCATGGGCTTAAGCTCTGCCAGGGGAGGTTTAGGCTGGATATTAGAAAGACGTTTTCTACTGAGAGAGTGGTCAGGCATTGGAATGGCCTGCCCAGGGAGGTGATGGATACACCACCCCTGGAGGTTTTTAAGATGAGGCTGGATGTGGCACTGAGTGCCATGATCTAGGAATCACTGTGGTAGTGGATCAAGGGTTGAACCTGATGATCTCGGAGGTCTCTTCCAACCCAGTTAATTCTATGATTCTATGATTCTATGAAGCACCTACCTCATTCTATTGACTCTAAAGGAAATCTACATAATATATAAATAATTATATAAATAAATAACCTATTGTAGGTTTCAAGGTGAGGTGAGAGAAACTGCCCCTTCCATGTCCTACTATGACATCATATAATGACCAAAGTATTTAAATATAAACATGAAGCATCATTGCTACATATGTGGTCGTACTTGATATATATGATATGTATTAAGCATAATTTCTTATTTTGAGCATCCTCTCCCAAGACTTGAAGTATAAAAATAATGGAAGCAGTCATGTTTGTGTGCATCTTATATAACCTAAAGCATCTAACTAGCTTATCTTAATAATTAACTTAAAGACTTAATTACCTCTGTAATCAATGGTGACAAGCATCTCCAGAGTCACATCTTAGACTGGCTGAATAACCCTCTGGAGGTACCTCTTTTTCTAGCAATTTTTTAGGTAGCACAAAATAATAAGGAACATCAACTGAAATCCCTTCATATGGAGACCTAGTTTCTTGAAACTTATTTGAGTTCCAGGCACCAATTTAATTGACCAAGTTTTCAGGATTGTCTAAGCTTAATGCCATCTAAATTTACCAGTTATCTCCATACTTAGCTTGAACCTATATAGACATCTAACTCTAGGGACTTATGTATGTTCATCCTTTGGAGTTAAGCACTAACTTCCCACTCAAGCTCTTCCTCAAGAGCTTGAGGAAGAGCCACTGAAGTGCTATCCACATTGCAGAAGTAACTTCCTAAAGAAATCTGGAGCATTAGATGTGGTTCCCATCATCATGGAAATAAGAGAGCCAGAAAGTAGGCCCTCCTTAAGCCATAAATCCTATTATAGCAAGTGTGTAATCACCTTGGAAGCAGCCTTAACAAGTATAAACAAACACATCCTTTGAAAGAGAGTCCTTGTGCTGCCAGTAAAGCAAGAGTCAGAGAAGAGACAAGAGAGAGAGACTCTTGCCGCTATCTGTTAGCGGACTTAGGAGAAAGAAAAGAGATACAGGCGTATTGGACTAATTAATATTTTCTATCATTTCTTTATATTCATAGTAAAGATGTTGACAACTTTCATAAGCTGAACTAAAGGAACCTTCAGATTCATACAAAGAAAAACCTACTATATTTAAGGGATCCTTCTCTGCAGATGTTCAGACATATCAATTGTTTTCCTGTTGTCTTCAAGGAGAGTATAACTTTAAAGAATGCTATTTTCCTCCTGCAATCCTCTCTGCCTACCACCCTAGCCAGTTAAAAGTTCTGTGAAAGACATTATAAATCAAATTTCCTATGGATCCCAATTTAGGACTTTCAGTTTAGTGTCTAAGGCAGAGCAGGATGAATCTGGGCCACTCACCAGTGCAGAAGGTCTTCCCAAAATGTTGATGTTTGCTGAGAATCCCTTTTCCAGGTTACTGTGAAAAACTGTTCCTTAGATTAATAAACAGAAATTTAACTTTATAGACCAAAAGTATGACATTGTTTGATTACAATATAGATTAATCTATAAAAATAAGATGTTTCCAGCAGCCCTGGGTAATAATGGTTCATAATAATATTTCAAAAATTAGAACATTTTATTTATCATATTATTCATACTAAGACACATTAACAGCAATGTAGATTGCCATGTCATTACTAATATGACTAAAAATATGTTCTGTATTTCGTGTTGCTCTTTGTATCACAAAGCATATGAATACATGAAAAAACCTGACTTGCCATTAAATTACATTTTATTTCAAAATAAACTTGGAAAAATATTTTAAAGAAATATCTCTAGAAACTTCACCAGATGTCAAAACTGCACTTTTGACACATCTGTTTGGATACTGGATTGTGGAATTCATCTCAAAACCCGAGATGTTTATGACCTAGTGTGACTGGTTCAGATGAGGATGCCTACAGCAGAAGTATCTAGGATTTGGTTCAGCTGCCTAAACATAAACTTCTAGTACCATATGACATGCTCCAAGGCACCAGTGGGTTGACTCTGGCAGCGTGCCAGGTGCCCACCAAACTTGCTCTGTCAATCCGTTCTTAACTGGACGAGAGAAAGAAAACAAAGTGAAAGGCTTGTGGATTGAAATAAGGGCACAGAAAAATGACTCACCAATTACCATTATGAGCAAACCAGATTTGAGTTGGGGAAATTAGTTTAATTTAAAACCAATCAAATCATAATAGAATAATGAGAAAATAAAAGTAAATTTTGAAACACCAGGCACATGGTCACTCATCATTTCTCCATCTCTCTCCTGCAAGTGGCTCAGGGGATGGGGAATGAGGTCTGTGGTCAGTTCATTGCATATTGTCTCTGCTGCTCCTTCCTCCTCAGGTGAAGGACTCTTCATACTCTTCCCCTGCTCCAATGTGGGGTCCCTCCCATAGGAGACAGTCCTCCATAAACTTCTCAAACATGAGTCCTTCCCAGGGGCTGCAGTTCTTCACAAACTCTTCCAACATGGATCCCTTCCACGGAGTGCAATCCTTCAGAAACAGACTGCTCCAGCCTATGTCCCCCATAGGGTATCAAGTGCTGCCAACAAACCTGCTCCAGTGTGGTTTTTTTTCTGCATGGGGATGTTGGTTCTGCCAGGAGCCTGCGTCTGTGCAGGTTTCCCACAAAGTCACAGCCTCTTCAGGCATCCACCTGCTCCATCATGGGGTCCTCCATGCGGTGCAGGTGGATATCCGCTCCCCCATGGACTTTCACAGGTTGCAAGGTCACAGCTGCCTTGCCGTGGTCTGCAGATTTTAAAGACATTTTTCATGCCTGAATTCTTAGTGTATGGATCAATGAAGGAAGCATGCTCACTGTTAGAGCTGGAAATCAAGCTTCTGCTGTGCCATTAATATAATTGCAGCACATGGAAGGCTCTAGAACATGTTTCACATTAAAAAAAAAATCACTTTTTAAATGGTAAATAGAAGGTAGAATAGGCTTGGAGAGGGGCTACTAAGATGAACAAGGAGACAAAGCACTTATCTACTGTAAGAGGAAGTTTTAACTTGTTCAGCTCAGACAAATGCATCAAAGAGGAGTAAGTAGCAGGGAAAAAGAAGAGCTACTTAACCTAAGGAGCAATTTGGGTCTAAGCACAAGTGTGTGTATCTTGGCTAGGAATAACTGAGCTCTAATCTAGAGGAGTGTTTTTTCATCAGAGTAATGATTTTTCAGAGCATCCTTCCAAGTGACTGTGAAGTGGACTAGTGACATCAAAACTCCATCCTCTCCTTGTCCAGAGTTTTAAAAACAGACGATGATGAATTTATGAATCAGATCATCTGCTGTGATCACCTGTCTTAGCAGGCAGTGAAATCCCCCAGTTGCCTTCTTGCTGCTAAGTGAAAGAGGATCAGAGCTAGACTGGTGTGGCCTGGTTCATCCCCTCACTGATGAAATTCAATCTCCTCTAAGTACACTGTCCACATGGCATAACACTTTGTTTTGGTCTCGTCTGTAGCCCATGTGATGCCCTTAGGAAATAAAAGATTTCTTACGTGAGTTTGGGCTCTTGTTCAGTTCAAAGTAACTCAAATGATGTGAAGACTGTGCAGTCATCCACCAGAGTGATATTTTATTATAGCGTGAAGTAGGTACTTGCTGCACACCAAGGTTTCACTGTACAGTACACTGTACCTGAGGATGCAAAGCCTGTTGAGCTGTTTTGGTTAGTGCTGCTTTTTGTTTAGTTACACTTAATTTACAAACCACATTTCAAGGCTTAGTACCTCAGTGGCAAACAGCCCAGTGATAGAAAACTTGGAACCTCCCTGTTTTGGTTGATGACTGTCCATAAAGGACTTCATATGCTATGGAGATTGTGTCACTTCCAGTGGAACACAGATGGAGGAAACCAAGTCTGGTACAATATCATCCATGCTGTCTCCTGGGGTCTGACCCTGGTGTGAGGAATATCCAAGTATTCCCTTGCCTTGGGAAGATAACTGGAAGAGCCCAAAGGTGAGCAGATGAGGAAGCTCATAGCAAAGCACTGTGAGTGATTATAGCTGTAGTGCTTGATAGTGTTCCCCAGTTCTCTTTTGTACAGTATACAGAGTTAATGTAAGCTCCTGGGTGAGATTCTGTATTCTCAAGTGTGTTTGAGGAAAAAAAGTTTAAAAGATACAGGTGACCTGCCAAGCATGTAAGTCTGAGGTGGTACAGAAAGTATTCCTAAAAATAAAATACTGTCAGTAGAAAAATTAATCTTCTTAGACTTAACATTATTGTCCTTATTTAGCCACTACCAGACGTCTGGTAGAAGATAATCAGTGTAAGGAATTTTATGGGGGTATTAGTGAGATTGAGAGTACTACGCATGAAACATATGAAGTGCTCAAATGTAGGTGTTGATTTTCACTGTATTTCAGCACTGTTTTTGTCAACAGAAGTGGGTAGGAACTCTGCTTTGAAGCTAAACTGATTTTATTGCTTACATGTGGTTGCTCCTTCTGTGCAGTGGAACAGCATTTTGCTCCTTTCACTCAAACAGCCTAATGCTGTGGACATGATGCTTGTTAGAAACCCACTGGTGGCTTGAATAGGAATATACTGGAACTGGCAGCTCTGTGGACTAGCCCTTTTTCTCATGATCAGCTCTGTTCACACAGCTGACATGTATGTACCTTACCATAAATAACAGGGTACAGTGTTAAACTCTGTTAACTGGGTTTCCATTTTGTCTTTATCTTCCAGTTTATTTATTTGAACAAATACCAATTATATACATAAATAAGTTCTATTGCATATATGTCATATATACATATCACTCAATAATAATCAGTGAATTAAAGGAATTAGTTACACTTGCAGCAAATGTGTATTATATGTGTACATGAAGGGCAGTAGAGGTTAGAAGAATGAACTTCAATTTTGACAAGAGAGGTAAGGATTGTGTGTAGTGTTCTGCATCCAGAAGTGGATGCAAACTTAATATCTGAATAGGGTTTTAATAAATGTGTCAGGACAAGAGATGGAGGAGAACCCTTCTATATCACTTCTTTTCTAATAGAAGGTCTCCAGCATTTTTAGGGTTGGGAAAGGGTGAGAAGAAGAGGAAGAAAAAATATAATTTTGTGTGAATTTAATTGATAAACGTATGAAAGTGAAAAACAAAAGAAACTTACAGTTTTGTGATAATAATACCAAATTATTCCAATAAAGAGTAAAAAATTATTGCATTAATTACAATGGCTTACACATCTGAATGAATGGTTGCAATGATTTGTCCAGCTGCCTGGATTACATATGTTGCCACATACAGACTCAGCATACTGAGGTATATTAAAACTGTTGGTAATGTTGATGGTGTAACATAAAATTTGCCTTAAAACTCAGATATTTATCAAAAGGTTTTCTAAGGTCCATGGGCCTTTTGAATAAACTTGAATAGAATTATAGCTTTGCAATGACATGCTGAAAAATTTCTGGTGCAATATGAAACACAGTAAAACTCACAGGCAATTTTACTTTACAAAGACAATTTTCAGCCAGGCAGAACCTAATGCCTCCTGCATGTTATTGAGACAAGCATATCACAGCCCTTTTGCCTTTGAGAATCTCATCTTCAAATAAAATAAATGTTGCAATATAATGTTTTTCTTTGCATCTCAGCTTTAAATGGCAGATTGTAATTAGTGTTTAGAGCATGTGAAATGTGACTTGGGGAATCTGCTGTGTATGGCTTAAAAATTCTGATTGATTTTATTAAAGAACTGTTTCATTTGGTGCCACCATATGTGATGAGTCACCTAGAGCTGGCGAGATTCCTGACACATATTGCCTGTCCTCTCTGAAAGATATTACAGATCTTCCATAGGAAGTTTTTTAGCATTAGGGAATAAGAAGTGGTAAAACAATGCAGACACTAAGGAAAAGAGTAAGAAAAATCTAATTTGACAATGCAGTCTGAGAGAATAAGAGTGGAAATATACACTAAAACTCTACACGATAACAAAGACCGAAGGTGTAAAAGGAGGCTTTTAAGGATAAGGGCAAAAAATAACAGGATTTTTGGTAGTCCACTTCAAAATAATGCACAGAGACTTCCAGCTACCTTGAAGAGAATGTTCCTCAACACATACGATGTGGCTCACTGCTCTGTGATTTATTGAAGAGAAGAAAACCACTTGGATGATGTCAATTATTTATACTAAAATAAGATATGAGTGGTTTTGGGGGGGGTTGTTTTGTTTTGTTTTTTCCCCCAGCAGTTACGGCCAAACCTTGTTTCAGTGCTTCTCACTTGGACACAGATCTGATCATACAGAGACAAGGCCAGATTCAATATAATGACTAGGTTGGGGAATGTGTGTAAGTGAATTAATACTTCAGAGAAGTTATGAGGAGAAAGAATCAGGAAGTTAGTTGGACTTTTGAACTTGAAAACATATTGATGTAAATCTGAAATTTACTCAGGATTTTTCAGGAAGCTGATGTATGGAACGAGAAATAAAAGATTTTTACTGCTGTGTAAAAATTTCCTAAACATGCATATTTCCTAAACTGTCTATGATTTGAAGTGACCAGTTTACAGTCTTTGGAAAAGTTTTTATGGTATGTGTTCAGCTGCCTCAGGTGTTGGAGAATATGATCAGCCCTATAAGCCTGCTGGGAATATATCCACTCCTGTTAAGTATGAATATAGATGAAGAATTGTATTGTTGTATTCTAAAATAAAAAAATTGCAGGGTTTGTTTTGGTGGTTTTTGTTTGTTTGGTTTGGTTTGGTTTTTTTGAGAGGAACACCTTCAAATAAAATAAATGTTCACAGAATCACAGAATATGCTGAGGTGGAAGGGATCCTCAAGGATCCTCAAGTCCAACTCCAGGCCCTGCACAGGACCACCACCAAGTGTCACACCATGTGCCTGAGAGTATCATCCAAATGCTTCTTGGACTGTCTCAGGCTTGGTGCTGTGACTACTTCCCTGGGGAGTGGTAACAGTACCCAGTCACCCTCTGAGTGTAGAACCTTTTTCTAATATCTGATTTTGCAATACAGAGTTTCTTTGCATTTCGGTTTTAAATAGTGGATTGTAATTAGTGTTTAGAGAAAGCAAAATGTGACTTGCAGAAACCGTTATGTACAGATTAAAAGTACTGATTAATTTTATAAAAATCTTATAGTAGAGGCATTTTATATACATTTTAAAGTAAAAAGAAGGAATTTTCTGCATTATTTTGTTACAAGAGTTATCTTTTCCTGGTCATACCTTTTAATTTCATTTGTATTAGCAATGTCTTTCTTCAGGGCTTGTATTTCCACTCTCATTCTCCAAAGTATTCTCAAGTAAATTCTCTTTCTTTGAAATATTTTTGCTCCCCTTATCTTAACATTAAATATCTTTGCATCACTCATGGGAGTTATTAAGACTACTTTAAAAAATCAGAAACTTGTATGTTTGTTTCCAACTCCTCTTCATATGAAACCAAACAATACTTGTTTGGCATGCCATGGCTCTCTTTAAAAAGAACTGAACCTTGTTTCTAGGTTTCAGTGCGGATTTTCCCCAAAGTGACTGATGGAAATGTGGAGACCTTGTTTTGAAAAGTCCATTGCGAAGACAAAAGTGATGAGATTGAAACTTAAAGAAACTTGTGATCTCTTTAGAGAACCTATAAAAGGTTATTTTAACCTCAAAATTGAGTGGTAGTAACAAATACAGAATGCAGAAATTTGCTATTTAATACATCCTTACAGCAAACCTTATTATGGCATGAGTAACTCTTATATTAAACCAGGATGTTTGTCTTTAGACTGTATGGCCTGATTCTGACCACTGGATCATCTTCAATCTCAAATGTGAATCACATTCCTAAACTTGGTTTGCAGTGTTGGATCCTAGGAGGTTAACACCACTGGTTTTTTGTAAACTAACCCGGTTTCATTCCTTACGAGAAGTTATCATGATTCTACATAAAGCAAGACAGGAAATTATAATAGAACACTGGCAGAATCTGGGACTTTCAGGCCTGTTTTAGCACCTCAAAAATCAGTTCCTAAAACTGTTCACTGGACCTGCACTATCTTGAATGGGATGTGACAGCTGCCATACTGTCCTCAGAGGAAACCATTCCTGAACAAATATAGATGTTAAGTATGCAAGGAGGGTTGTAATTTGCATTCCATAGTGAATAGAAGGGTTAGAATCACAGAATCTTCTAGGCTTGAAAAGTCTCTTATGATCATTGAGTCTAACTGTTAACCTAATGCTGCCATGTCCACTACTAAATCATGTTCATAAGCACCAAGTGGAAGTTGAATGGAAGCGCCACCACAAGATGTATCCTGAAATTTTACAATTTGGCTACATTCTGTATGAGAATTGAAACAAAGTATTTTAAAATTCTCTGACAGAAATTGAACTTATATTAGGTGGCTAGAAACATTTTGTTTCAAGAAAACTGAGGCATTTAATTTTGCAGTTGACAATTTTTGCCCTACAAAATATAGTAATACAGAATTAAATTCAAATTTTGATGGATTTTTAACAATAAAAAACTTTGATCTGCATATGCTGCCAAAGGGAATTCAATCCGCTTGACAATTTCCTTCCGTTTTTAATTCCAAAATTAAATTCTGGGAAAACTGAGCTGATTTTACAAGGGTTCTTGATGGTATGGCATATTCTGACGGAAAACGGCTCATTGAGTGTCCCTGAGCAGCTTTTGTAATGAGTTTACCCATGAAACATTTTCTGAACAGGTAATGTCTACTGAATTGAATTACTGTGCTTCCTTTATAACACACTGATCTTTAGGTTCATGATTTCATTTGTGTACTTTCCTGTTTTATGACTAAAGTGAAACCAATCAAGGAATAAAAAAAAAAAACAGGCCAGAGCCCTGTATTCACATGCAGTTTACATTTTCTTATTTGCAGATCTGCAAGCTTTTCAAAACTAAGGCAATAGAAAATTAACTTCTGAAAGATCCTGGGTATTGCTCTCATTCCCACCAGGGAAAAGTTTTATCTTTTGAAACACAGCTTGACTTTAGTTTTTATTCTAATTAAATCAGTTAGTAAAAGGAGGGAAAAAAAAATACCTGTCAAGAAATTAGCTGTAACACCAGTCTACTTCATTAAAAATAAATAAATAAAGAAATAGCACCCATTCTGTCTCTGCAATATATCACAAAGGAGAGAAGAGATTATAAGGAGGAAAAATAAAGGTATTTCTTTCATTAATTATAAGCTGGTGTGGTAAATTTTAGAAATGTTGTACTTAAAGTCATTCTAACAAAATAAAAGTTCCATGTTGCTCATTAACCTAGGTATATTTTAAATATTTTTTTTTTAATCTTTTTCATTGCCTTGACATTGTAGAACACTAGGGATGGTGTATAATTTCAATACAAAGCTTCCACAAATAATAATCCAGTATCCATGTTCAAGACTGAGTTTTGCTGGTGACACAGGGGATTTCCACAAAAGGAAGGACTTTTTGTGTTTACATGAAGGGTAAAGAAACAATGGAATTGCATGTCTAGGGCAGATTTGGAGTTCCCGTCATTGGAATTAAATACCTGTTGGACAAAACAGATACAGTGTGGCAACGTCACCAAAGAGCGGAAAGATGATCTCTCAGGTTTGTTTCAAGCCTGTCTTCTACAATTCTGGGATGGCCATTTTATGACCTTGTGGAGGGCAGAGGGAAAACAATCCTTCCAACCTAACTGCAGCTGTTCACTGCTCACTGGGGATGCTTGCTGCTCCCTGTATCTGTTTGAAGGAACTGTTCACTACGGATGTGTAGTTGCTTTGCAGACAGGTTTTCTCTCTGTAACCCAAGTTTGTTCATGTTTGGGTATATTAGAGGTTTTCCAAAGTGGATACATTCATGGCATATAATACTTGGCCCTGTGCCTTTCTTGTGCTCTGCATGTTGTCCCTCTAGCCTTAGGAGACAGTCCTTGTGTTTTCTTTACTGGTGCAGGCATACTAGCATGATTGATCTGACAGTGAGAGTGACCTGGAGAGGCCAGACTTTTAGCTTCAGAGAGCCTCAGGTATAACCAATGGCTAAACATGTGAAACATGTCGAGTTCAATAATCGCCTGGCTGCTGCTGAGCCCTGTAAAAGCACTGCCTCACGCTGAAAGGCAGATTGGCACAGGCTTATGGAAGAGCAGAGCCATTGCTCCCTCAAGGGACATCCCAGTTTTACTCCTCTGAATAGGGCTTTCCCAATAAAAGGGATAAGGGATGCTGAATAAGGCCACCATGGGGTTACTTGCAGTCCTGCTGCAGCCCATTTTACCAATCTGCTCCTTGCCTCCCAAGTGTGGTAACATATTAACATTGTCATTTTCTGGACATTGTTAATGAAACCAGTGGCTGTAACAGAGTTAGCCAGGTCTCTTATCTGTATAGACCTCTAGCAGCAACTGTAGTCATTTGGAATTATATGAGTCTCCTGAGAAATATGTTACATATTTTCTCATGGGATATTTCAGAGCTGTATTATGCCTGTAAATTTTGCTAAGGAGAGGGTAGGATAGCTTGTCTTTCTGTGTGATACTTCAGTCTGCATGTTGTATATCCATATGGTGTAAATACTCTTGCTTCATTGACTTAACAATCATCTCCAACTGAGACAGCTTCATCTCCTGGCTGTGTACAGCAAAAATTAAGACTTGAATGAGAAGTATATGAGGAAAATTCTGCTTCTGTAGGAAGTAATATCAATGGGCCAGGGCAAACAACTTCCAAGAAGGGACTGTAAGGGGATATTTATCCTCCTAAAGCAGATACTTTTGTCAGCAAAATTGCTACAGTTGACAGTCAATGCCTTGTCAATGTCTTATTGGATCTCAGCTGTTTATTTCTGGAATCAGATTACTGGGCTGCAAATATTCAGGCAACAAAGACTAGGGGCTGGGACTCTATTTCCCCTACTTATCTTTGGCTAGGAGGTTACCATCTATTCTTCATATACTTACTGTTCTTCTCTTGCCCCTTCCACTTAGAGGTAGAATCACTGAGGTGATCTTAGTTTAGTGCTAACAATGAGACCGGTTAGGAACCCAAGCCTTTCCTAAGGAAGATTCAATAATGAGTACTCCAGATTACGTGCTGTCTTTAAGCTTAGCTGGAAGAAGTCCATGGTGCTAGTGTTTCTCTGTGACACCTTTCACAATTTAGACTACAAGTATCCTACAAGTCACCTTTTTTTTACTCGGTAGTTTGAGAATAAATTATTTGCTCAAGCTTATGATTCCCACACAAGTTTTCCTGGGATTGAAGCACACAGTATCTGCAAAAATGTCCTTTACTCCTTAGAAGAACTTCTTGTTATTTTCTAGTCACCCAAACATTTGTTGACCTTCAGAACAGAACTGTATGTATCACATACAGTTCAAACAACAGTTCAGTGTTAAAACAACAACAACAAAAAAGTCATTTTGGGTCAGCCTGATATGAAAATTTGTTTGGTTTCTTCTCTCGCAGCTCCTGAGAATGAAAACTAAAAATCGTTTTAGACTGAAGGAAATATCTTGGTTGATCCCACATAATGTTAGATATACATTTTGCCACATAAGTAATGCAGAGGAAGTTTGGGAGCAAATATTGAATTGACAAGGGAAATGAATTAAAAAAAAGTGAATGTATAATTCTATGTACTTCTGTTTATCTCCTTATTCTTGCCTGTTTAATCCCAATGTTTGCAGCAGCTTTTGGGGAAGTGTAAGCTGCAAGTTCAACTCCCATCTCTCTCTGATTTTAAATATAGATTTTCTATCTCTGTAGCATGCCTATTGGTGCATTGCAGTCTCGCTTGCTGAAGCTGTTCCATTTTTTGTAAATAATTGAGTGTTCATTTTGACAGACAGGGGAAATAAATGTGAAAGCCTGGTTCTTTAGTTTGCTGGTTATGACATTTTAGCTTGGAGGTATGAAAGTCAGTTGAAGTCCTTGCTTCAGCAATGGTTTAACCACTTGTGCTGGCTACACGGGCTTTGGAAAGAGAGCTCATTCCTAGAAATATTGGAATGCCTAATGGTAAGACTGTTCTTTGGCAATAAGGAAGACTCATCAAGTTCTGATGCACTCAGGGCAGAGGAGAAGTAGAAGACAACCTCTTGCTCTGCCGCTACAAGTACCCCCTTTCCTGAGGGGCAGTACCAATCTCCACTACATAGTTCCCATGGGGCTGCTGTAGTGTTTTTGTAAAGTTTAGAAAATGTTATGTTGTTTTGTCTTATCAACAGTGCTTGTCTAAGCTAAGCTGAAACAGCAGATGGTTTCAGATGCTCCCAAATTCATCTTTTGGTGTAAAGAGACATCAAAGGAATGTCTACCAGTGCTAATTCAGAACTCGTCTTAGATTTAACTTGATAGGATTTTTTGAGGTACTAGTGGAGTGAAGGAAAGGCTATATAAGGAAATAATCAGTGTGTGCCGCTTGAGGATGTTTTCTGTATAAGTGCATAGCTGAGTGTGAATTTAAAAAAAAATCCAGTTTCAGTCTTGTTAGTCCTCGAGACAGTCATATTTTATAAATAGAAATAATAAATGTGATCACAAAATGCTTATAAGAACTTTGAAGATGTAAAGTGCTAAAAACAAAGAAAAAACAGAAAGAAGTTCTAAGTTCACGTCAAAGGAAAAGTCTCCAAATTTTGACAGTTTGACAGTCATTTTCTCTTCTGGGTGATACTGCAAGTGATATCTCAGACTTCCTTTTAAAGGTATATCAAGCAAATGCTGAGTATGTACACCAGTGAATTTATTTAAAATAATAAAAGGTCCTTAAAGATGACAAATAACAAGCTCCTGAACAACTATTTTACAATAAATAAAGTGCAAAATATTTTTAAGAGAACACGTGCTCAACACCCTGAGAAAGGCTATATGGGTCACTGAGTCCACTCACTATCAGTCATCTCAAATAATGAAATTATGCTATTGAAGTCTGGTCCAGACAACATGTGTTTCACACATCCTTATGCCTGTCACCCAAAAAGTCCTTCCAAGAGCTCTATATTAACTAAAGACCCCGTTTATAGATATGACATTCCACAGTCCTTTTTCAGGTTTTGGTTTTTAGGGACATCAAATATATCTTGGCATTATAGCCCGTTCTTCAGGGTAGGGCAGAAACACCAGTGGTTCCTATGGATTCAACATAAGGAAAAAAAGCCTTTTGAAATTTAATGGTTAATTTATTCCTGAGAATGGAACTACAGATCTGAAAAGCACTACAAACCAATTACCTACCTGGACCTTGTTTTATCACACCATATTTTAGAAATCTACTATGTAAAAGCCTACAACTGAGCTAGTCATAGAGACTGCCTTAAAGGAAAATTCTGGTGGTTTAATATCTAATATATGTTGGCAGGGGTTGTGCACTGGAAGCGACTGTAAAAGAAACACTTGTTTTCAGCTCAAATGTAGGCACTAATACCACAGGTGTGCTCCAACTTAATTAAGCGTAATTAAAATTATTTTATGGCAGGATGCCATAAAAGATGTTTCCCTGACAAAAAGGAGACATCATCCTTAAAGAGTCTTTGTATTCTAAGTATCCTATCTTCATCAGTTTTGACCCCGTTAATGTTGCCTGGTCAGAGCACAGCAGGCTAGCAAGGCAATGGAAGGGTTTGTTTTACAGAACATTGATTCTGAGAAACTCTAAGGTAATGGAAAAACAAAAAATGAAGATGAAGAGAAGAAAATGAAAAGGGAAATAAACATTCAATTGTGTAAAATGTCCAATTATGAGACTATAGATTCTTGAAAAATAATAATTTTGAAGCACAAAATGTACTGTTTTACTTTGTTGCTGATAAGCCTCAAATTTATGTGCTTGAGAGTTTAAAAAGTCAATTCTTTAATGAATAAGAAACCTTGCTGGTGTTATATTATCTCCCTTATTTCCTCAGAGTTATATGTCAAATTATTTTATTAATCTGAGAATGTAATACAACACTATTTAAAATTTTGGGATCTTATTTTATTAAAGCTAATATTCAGAGGTTATTGAAAGAATCAGAAGACAACTGTTTCAATTGCTTTAAAGAAATGGTAATGTTAATTTCAACTGCTTTTTTCAATTCTTGCCTTACCAGAACCCTATGTCAATCAAGAAAAACCCATTAATTCAGTTAACAAGCATAACACCAATTTTTCTTGTGAAATCAAGTAGGTAGAACTCAGCTACACATTGCCCATTAGCCCAATATCTTCTGCCTTTTCTTGTGAAGAGCTTATAACTCTGCTTGATATAACATTTCTTGAATTAATTTCATAATGATCTGATCTTTTCCTGTTGTGCAACAGTAAAGAAAATGGCCTTTGGAGTATTTTACCTGGTGTCTTTGCATTCTGTGGGCACAGACAGTATTTCTTCAGTGTGTCTTTCAAGAAGAAAAAAACCAATAAAACACTTCAGAGGAGCAAAGGATGCAGGAAGGGGAGGAGAAGAAATTTTTCTGTCTCCTCACGTATCAGATAGCTATTCTGGCCATCATGGTATGGCTGAGGATGGTGTATTTGTCGGAAGAATGAGATTTTTTGCCTGCCCTACAGATACGGAAAAGATGGGCCTCCAGTACTGTGAGTACTCATCATCATCCAGGTAAGGAGTTTCACCTTAAAGCTATAACTGAAAAATAAGAACTAATATTTAAAAATACCTACAGAACTTAAAGGCCTCCTGGCTTTAGTCAGGAATAGGTTGCTTTATGCAGAAGTTACCTCTTAAATTTTTTCCTATGTGCTTCTTTCTGGCAAATTTTTTTCCAGTTACTCCAATTTAGACAGAAAATCTTCATAGTTGTACTATTCATCATCTGCACAATTTCTTTCATTATGACAAGCAAGGACTTGTCAGACACAAGTTATTAGTGTTCCCTAATGTCCACCATGACATGGAAACACTTTGCATTTTAACTAGAGGTCAAAAAATAAGCCTGCAGAGTTTGATACTACTGATTTCCTCCTTCAATAACATAATAGTTGCTTAAAACTGAGTGCAAGCTGTAAGTAAGTTGTTGAAAATACTGGTTCAGCATTTGATAGATTCACATATTCACATTTCTTCTAGTGGGTCTTTCCCCCACAGACATTTGAATAACTTAGTTCTACTGTCAGGAAAACAAATTTTGAAGTTGCAACCACCATACCCAAATTCACATACAGATGTACTCATGTCCAGAGCATAACACTCACCAAAATGAGAAAATTAAATAAAGTCACATGCTTTACCAAACCAATTGCAATCTACCAATGCAAATCACGTAGCAAGCACTATATATCAAAGGCTCATAGGGAATGTTCAGGTTCAATACAGGGATAAAAATATTTACCAAATGTGGTCAGATGATTTTGATTAACAAATAAACTGGAAAGTAGATTTGCTAGCAGATATTCAGCAAGCAGAAAATGAGCTTACATTCAGCAGATGAATTATTCATTGTGAATTATTTGCTCAGTTCTAATAATTACAGAAGGGAAAAATTAATTAATGTTACAGCAAATACTTTAATTTTTAAAGATTGATGATTGAAATGAATCTCAAAAAGAGATTTCTAAATGAAAGAAAAAATGAGACATGATCAAGAATAATATGAAGCTTCAACCTGCATAAAATTTACACCTGTGAGTAATCTCATACACATGTAATCTCATACATTCCAGTATAGAACTTGGACATTTAAATAACTTTTGACTTATTTTGCTTTGCACGATGCTTATGAAAAAATGTCTTTTTCTTAACCAGGGTAGTATCCTAATTGTATTAAGTTTGGGTTCAGCTCTAATTGTTTTACTGATAATTTTACTGTAATTTCTTTGTTTCTTGCAGTCAGAGTCTCCTAGAAGCCCTACTGAATGGAGGTATTCCCAGAAAAGAAGCAACCACAAAAGTAAGGTTGAAGTCACTAAACTGACAGTATAGATCTCAATGGAGACTATCAAGAGAATGGTGAGAGGAAATCTTTGCACTGGTATGGAAAGAATACTCTCATTTAATCTTAAAGGGAGATAATTGAAAACAGTGACAGAGAATGCTGCTTTATCTTGGCCACCCTCTTGAGTGGTAAATCTTTTAAAACAATATATAGATTGCACCAGAGAAAGTATTGTCCATGGAAGAACAGTTTATAGGATTTTATTTATTTAAATTATTGTATCAAGAGCCTTACAGTCATTCAGTTATAGAGATTAATTTGTCAGCAAACTTCTGTTTTGAGACATTCACCACTTTCATTGAACCAAAAGCTGCCTTTCTTTTAAAGTGAAAATTTCCATAGAAAAACATGGTAGTAAAATTTTTCATGTTTTCATGAAAATAAAAGTAGTTTGTTTTTTAAAAGTTTTGGCATCAAAACTGGTTAAACAACACAGAAAAAGAGCTGTTTAGTTTGGTTTTGCTGACTTTTTATCAAGTGCCAAAGTCTAATAGAACCTTCTTATAATTTCTGGAGGTTGTTTAAAACTTGAATATAAAATGCTTTCTGCTGCTCTAGGGCTGATTGAAAGGGATTCATTTAATACCTCTACTGTATTGTTTAACTAACAGAAGTTCTGTGCCATTAGATGTTATTAAACTCATAATTTAAGCCTGTGTTCCAAAAACACTTTGTGAAAACGTGGGTTCCTATCAGCATCCAGCTGCTTTAGAGCTGAGTAACTACTTTGTGGCTATGACTCACACACAGGGTGAAAGGCAAGAGCAGCACTTGTCAACTTGTGTATATGCCGAAAGCTGTCCCAAACACACAGAGATCCAATGTGCTGAGAAGCCTAACAAGATATAGCAAGGATGCCCCTGCCCCAAAGATTTTTCCACTATGATATAACCCAAAACCACAGCATCATCACGAAATAAAGAGGCTCTGAAAGGAAGGCAGAAACAAGACATTACAGGTCTTATTACACACAATACTTTCATGCCTAGATTCACAGGCTTATGTTTAAAAAGTGAAAAATACATAAGGAACAAGGGACATTAAATATGTCAGGATCCCTACTGGCTACCTACCTAAATATTAGTCAAAGTGCTTGTGTAAGGCAGCCTGAATTCAAAGAGAAGCAAAAAGCTTCTTGAAATCAGATTTCAAACAAAAGCAAGGCAAAAGAATTTTCTGTAGACTTCCTTTCCTTCTTCCTAGGGAAACTCTTGCCATTGGGTTTGTCCAAATTTAGAATATTAGAACGTAATAAAATTCTTCTTCTTTTCATTTTTTTTTTATGTGTGTGTATTTGCTGGTTTCTGTCCCTCAGAAAGAAATTAGCCTCATTTGAGCCCTGCTACAGTTTCCCATGGCAGATCTCCACAGCAATTTCTGCAGTGGGTCAGATATTTGCTGAAGTCACTTGCTTCTATGGTTTCATTTTCTTTGCTACATGAGACAAAGATACAGCAGAAGAACCAGAAGCACCGGTGTTAATTCCATCCATCACAGTTCTTTGTAGAGCCTCAGATGTGATGTTTTAATCCTCTGAGCCTCATTTACTAGATATGCCACATGGCAATTTATGTTTTTGGTTTGAAAATAGCATTTGGGATCAGTAGCTTTTTTAGCCCTTTGCCTTCCCCCTCTCTGTTAGCCTCCTCTGTCAGCAGCATTTGCCCTGCTGGATCCCCTCCATTGCTCTTCTGAAGCATGTTGAAAGTGTCTCTGTGCTATATTTTTCCTTTTCCATATTTTCTTTTTTTTTCTTTTTTCTTTTCTTTTTTTTTTTTTTTTTTTGAATTTTTCCCTGGCCGGGGGCAACTGTTGGATTCT
>VYXB01006540.1:268217-288714 GCA_013397135.1 Pachyramphus minor
TTTTTTTTTTTTTTTTTTTTTTTTTATGAAATTTTCCCTGGCCGGTGGCAACTGTTGGATCTCTAACTGGCAGTGGAATACCTCACAAATAACAAGACTCTGCCACATATAAAATATCAATATTTCCATAATATTTGGTGTGGCAACCAATACATTAACTAGGAATGCTTTATGATATCAGGTGCTACAAGTAATCCTTTTAATTTTGCTTAAAAAATACAACTCGAGAAAGGAGATTTTTCAATCACAAAGCTACACATTTCATTAGTATTCTCATTACAGTTCATACTACTTATTTATGTTGTGCTCAGAAGTGTGATAGATGTTATACGGCTCTGCAGACCTTAGGAGCAAGCTTTAGATACGACAAGGCAAGCGAGACCTGAACAATAGGTGAATCAGTCAATTTCTTTTTGTATTAATTGGATCTGGGAGGAAAACTGAAGGAGGGAAAAAACCCACTATTCAAGAATCTCTAGAACTTCCACTGACTTTAATGGCATTAGTATTGAGGCTTTAACAACAGCCTTGTTTGCTTTGAGGAGCAATGACAACAATTTTTCACTAAGACTCTGTAAAACCTCCTGCTTATTTTTTCTTTCTCCACCTTTTCAAGTAACATTTATGTGTCAGCTTCCAAAGCGTGCCTGGTGGGGAAAGCCTGATTTTCACTTTCAGTGGATTTCTGATGCCTAACTAACAATAATAAAAGCAGTTTATGTCCCTGAACCCTCTCAGGAACATTGCAGCCTGAATTTGGTGTTATGCATTGCAGTTCGGCCTTGCAAAACCATCTGTGGTAACAGAGGACACCTCCTTGTCAGCCTCTGCTCAATTCTTCAATTAAAATGTGAACTGTCTCTTTTATAGTTCTGTGTTTTGTCTCCATTCCTTATTGCAGCACTTCTACCTGATGCACGATATTTTAACACTTGCTTTCTGGCAGTCTGTTATATATTGAGGATTTTTTGTCCTCTAGGAGTGAGCTCTGTTGTTTTGATTGATTTTTCACTCTTTTTATTACCTGCAAAATACTAGGTTCTGAAAGTAATAGCAACCATCGTTAAATAGTATAGGAAATAAAAGATACTTCAGTTGTCTTAAGGCTGTTTCAATCTCCTTTTCTGTTTCTGCAGAGGCACACAGGTTTGTCTATGGCTTAGCAGAAAAACCCAAAAAACACCAAAACCCAAAACCCACCACATTTTTCAATGTAGAGGTTTTTTTGTCCTTTAAAGGAAAACTTGAAAGGTTATAGATTGTTTGAAGAGAATAAGAAAAGTAAGTTAGGCTCTAAGAGTCTACTTTATTCTGCCCACTACATTTATTCCTGCTGTTAGCAGGATTAAAATTTACTACTAGAGAGAGGCATAAATAAAGACATGTTCTTGAAAAATATATGCAAATGTGAGCACACCTTTCAAAACCTCATTTGGCAGTTCAAATGCCTAAGTGCCTGAGCTAGAAGCTACTGTAAAATTGAGTGCAAGGTGGAGAAAATGCATACAAAATCAGGCAGAGGCAGAACAAGGCTGCAGTCCAGGTCTACAGAGTACCAGTCCAGGATAGCATCCTCTAGGGTACATTGTCATATATTTACCTTGGTTTTGTTTGTGAGAGGGCATTGTCTTTTCTGGATGGTCATAATTTTCTGGTTGGGGATCTGAATCCGGATTTTAGGAAATAGTCCCCCTCTTAAGATTTGCTTCCAGCTGTCCTTCCAACAGTGGTAAATAACCTTACAGGATGTGCTAGGGAAAAGTCAGATTACTGCTGGGAGAGGAGGGAGAAAAGGGCTAAAGCTGCTTCTGGAAAGGGTGTGCGGGAGGTTGACAGCATCATTTTCTATGTCTAGTCCCAGGGGAGGAGGCTAACTGTAGAGTCTGGGTTTGGAGTCCTCCAAAATCAATAATGCCAGTCTGTATTCAGCACCAGGATTTTCAGGGCAGGTAATTTAATATGGCTCAGAAATCTTCCTGTATAAATACCCTAGCTGTGGTTTTTTGAAAACTGCTTGACCTGTCAGTCCTTGACACAGGGAATTGTTGGGAGCAGATTCTCTGCAGATCACTTTAAGTTGCACCCAGATAATTAGCCCCTGGAGGGCTGGGCACACTTAGAACACAGAGATGGTCCTGGCATTCCACACCACTCCTATCTCCTGCTACTGGCTTCACTGGTAAAGAGATATGACAGAGGAAATTTTGTGGTAGCTGATGTGCCCTGTCAAACAGGTGCTTGATCTCTTTTCTGGGCACCTTGCAATGTTAAAGGCCAGTGTAATTCAGAACAGCCTGTGGTTTGCTTGGACATGGGCCAAGGGAATGCCTTCCACAGAGCAACAGACCTTTTTGCACAACAGCCTCAACCTGTGCAACTTGATTGCACCTGAGGAACCAATCCTTTGAATGACAAGGGCAATGACCTGAATCTGGATTAAAATAGACTGAAAGCTGGTTTTAATCCTCCCATTATTTCCTCACAGAATGATTTCTAATCAGAGGGGCCAACCTGTGAAAGGTGTAGCTAGTTAGCATATATTTCATTCTTCCTTATGTGTTTATTTGCATTATTTTCCAGACATGTGAATGAATGATATGAATAATGTGATTTGAATGCTTCAGTGACTAGGTCTTTTAAATAAAACCAAGAGGGGATTGATCAGTGTCATGAAAGAGCCAAAGAATCCCTTAAACAGCAGCTCACATAACTGTGGATTGCATAATTCAAAGCTGTCCTGGGGCATCTTTAAATGATGCATAGATTTTGTTTTCTTACTTTACATTTTTGAGAGGAGAAAGTTAGATGCAAGTTTCTCATTGGTCACAGAGCCACTGACAGATGTGAAGTGTTTTCCTTGAAAGGAAAGATGCCGTGCTTGCCTGCTGTCTTGGAGTGGGAAGGGGGGGGGGAAATCAGCTCATCTCATCTCTTTTCAATAGGAGATGCTGCCTGAGCAACGTTTTATCCCTGGTTAATTAAGATACATGTTGGAAAGGTAACACAGGGAGACAAGTTGAAGACTTTTAAAGTCACTATTAGATGTTGTTAGTGAGGATGGTGTGAGCACCCCTGGTTTGCAAAGCAAATTGCTGTCTGGTGCAGGAGGGTTGCTAGAGCCTCCCAGAACCCTCCAAATGCTGTTCCATGCAGCCAAGCCCACGGTGGCAGGCATCAGATGGTGCGAGGCAGCAGGTAGGGTGACGAAATCCGAGATAATGATTTTATTTGTTCAGGACATTTAAGTTTTTCAAATTGGCAAATTAAGACAACGTAATTAGTTAACAAAACACCGTACTTGCTCAGCCTACGAATCTGAAGAGCTGGCATCATTAAAATAACACCTGTGGGTTGTGTCTAATTACCGAATTTTTAAGACAGAGGTATACATTTTAATTTTCTGCCTTTTAAAACTGAAGTCAGAGTTTAACAAGTTGATATTTATGAAAGAGGAGATTTTAATTTGTAGCTAGAGCAGCGGGTTGGGGTTTTTTTTCCCTAAGAGCCACTAGGTGGCACAGCCCGCCCGCAGTTCGCCGGAGCCGCCTCGGGGCCGGGGATGGAGATGGGGCCAGGGATGGGAATTGGGATGGGGCCGAGGCTGAGGCCGGGACCGGGACCGGGACGGGGGCTTGTCTCGGGGCCGAGACCACTGCATCCAGGGCCGGAAGTCGTGTAAAAACAAGCAGGAGAAATGGCCAGTGTGAAAAGCGGTGATGGAGGCAAGAAGACCCCTTCAGGTATGGAGTTGCATTCTTGACTCCTGCTGGCAAACCTAGGTGGAAACCCCGATGTAGAGAAATAAGCGGTTCTAGTAAGTGCTGATGTTGGGAGAAGGGACCGGGGGAGAAGGTGTCCGTGCGATCTTGCACCATCTAAGATGTTACATCTGATGTGTGTGTGTGCCTGGCTCTCTGTCTGCAGCTGCCTTTGCAGCTCTTTTAGAGGTATTGTAGGTGTTTATAAATCTCTGTGTAATAAAGGTGGGGCAACACCCCTGTAAAATGTTGTGCACAGCACACATTGTCTTTAGCATACTGCAAATTGCAGCAAAGTGATATCAGTCATATTGGGCTTGATTCTGGAATGCCCTTTCTGTAACCAGTTTAGGGCAAAGATTTTTATTTTTTTTTTATGTTCAAGGCAGTGTCAAGTGTGCTGGCAGTGCTTAAACAACACATGGCATTTCATAGTGGAGCCTAATTTTAATACACTTCAGTGATACACTGCCAATAAATTAGCATGGGGGACACCACAAAATTACACCCTGTAGATTGTAATAAAATACGTTTTCCAAAGCAACATGCATTTGAAGAGAGGAGTGGATTGCAAATACATTTGTTTGCTTATCCATTTAAACAAAAAATATCCTTTCAAATCATGGAAAGAAGCTTGGCAAGTGAACTGATGGGAGAGGCCAGATTCCCTGATGTGTGAGGGGATTGCCCCCCTGTGAGTGGGACTACAGGTCCACTGTGAAGCATCGCTTGGATGCAAGAAATCTCCTTTCTCCTCAGATACAAGGATTTTCTAGACACCATTGCATCTCTGTGCTACCTTATGACAGTATAGTGTGTAATCTTAGAGAAGAGAAGGATCAAGGCAAACCTCTGGTCTCCTATAACAATTGCAGTACCCCTGCTTGGAGCTTGCAACAGAAGCATCATGAAGGGCTTGTTAGGCAGCAGCTCTGAGAGAGTTTTTGCATAGCAAATTGGAAGAGTGATTGAGGCACTGATAAACTGGTTGTCTTTCCTAGGGGTTTGGGACTTACTGCCAGATTGAATGGCCTGGGATGTGCATAAGTACCTTTCCCTAGACAGAGAATAGGGTATCACATTCCCAGAAGCTAAAGTTCATGTCAATGTAGCATTTCATCCTGTATTTTCTGATCCTGTAGGCTGTATTGAAGGTGGGTTAGGTCATTCAGGTACAGGTAGCAAGACAGGATCCCGAAATCAAGACTTTTTTTCTTCCTCAGCAACCTGGGGGGAAAAAGCAAGCTCAGAGCTTGTATGCAGCTACAGTGCAGCTGCTGACACAATTCCAACATCCCCACAGGTATCAAACGTTTGGGTGACTGGAGCTCAAGGACTGTGTTGCATAGCACATGTGCACCTACACCCTACACAAACTTCTCATTCCCAGGGTATGAGATGCTGTGTTACTGAGCTGTCAAAGATGACAAGATCCCATGGGCCAGCAAACACCACCACTTTAGTATGGCCCAGGGTTTAACATATATTCTTCAGGTTGCTATGTTTGGGGTTTTTTTTGTTTGTTTGGTTTGGTTTTTTTTTTCTTTTTTTAATGTAGTGGCTGTTTCATGTAGACAATGTATTAAATTTTTCATACTGTATCATGAATACTTATGGCAACACAGTAGGAGTTCAACAGGCCATCCCTGGCAGGAACGGCACAACAATGTTCTGACAGAGACTGAATGACATCAGAAGCTGAAAACCACACCAAACCTTCCATCAGTGTGGGAGCAGGATTGCTGGCAGACCTGCTGGCTGAGAAAAGACCCTCATCAAAAAACATCATTTGTAGCCTATTTTACTTGGTTTGGACTCTCTCCTAAATAATGAAATTGTAAAAAATAAGACCTACTTAATCAAAATGCATGTAATCATAACGTGGGTTTTAAACAACTTGCAGAATTTGCACAGGGAAATCAAAATCAGGTAAAGATTTTTTTTAACAGGAACATTGGGGAATAAAAGTGAGTGAGACAAAACAGAAAGAAAACCAATCATCAGGCTGTATCAATCATTTCAGTGTAATTGAACTCAGAAAATATACATTCTTTCACTTGCACACTAGAATTTTGTTTATAAGGATATTACTAAAAAGTATTTGCATTTTACTGTGTATAAATCCATGTTTTCACAGCACAAGTTACTGTTTTGCAATCAAGGCACTTTTTTTTTTTTTTTACAGTCACACTAGTATTTTTTTTCTAGGGGTATAGGATTTCAGCCTGTATTTCTTGATCCTGAAGACAAACCATCCTGGGCAGTGCCAAGGGGTTAGGCATAGATCAGTCAGGAATTAACAGGTTAGTTAATTTCAAGTGATTGAGCTTTAAACAGCATTTGGATTATCCCATGCTAAAGCATCTCAAGCTGTAAATCACAGTGGTAAAGCACAGTGATTCCTGAGGGTATATCATTTGCAAACCTTCCCTAATGATTTTAAAATCTCCCAAATGAATTGGTATATTGACACAACTCAGTCCACAGTGGGGAATATTTGTAGTTCAATAGCTGTAAATCCTAGAACAGTTGAGTAATCTTAAAATAAAACCAACTCTGTAAATGTTATATGCATCCACTGTATGTTTTAAAACCATATTAGCTCATTTAATAGCTCTAACAGAGAACTGCTATCTGTTGTTGCTGTCTTCACTGGCAGGTTCACAAGAGAAAGGGAAGCAGCAGCAGTCCTACTCCATTCACAGACCAGGTACCAATTTCTTGTGTAGGCACTCAGTTGCACACACTGGATGAAGGAACTGGGAGGTTTCTGTTCCAGCTCTGAGGGGAAATAGAGGCATCAGTTCTATGTGAACATATTGTTGATCAACTGTCTCCTGACAATTCACCTTTTCTGACTGAGCTCTTTTGATTTTAACCCCAAGTCCTTGCTCTAAGCATAATTTTGGAGAAAAATAAAAGGATTCCACCATATATTGACAGCTGTTAATTTATACTATCTACAGCTACTGTCTTGAGTGCAAATAAGTGCATCAGAAATATTGCCAGTATGAAAGAGTCCAGACTTTGATGGAAAAAGTGCAGATTTATACTGGAGTTGCAGGTTCTCACAGTGGAGTATTCAGCTATGGTAGTGACAAATGTTGATAGATTTAAATGTGGCATATCTCATAGTGTGAATAAATGTAACATACTGCAAAAGGCTGCAAGAGAGCATTTCTTCTAATGAAATTACATATATAATTAATGCTATGGACCTTATTATGCATGAACAGTGGAATACTTCTGAACTACTTGAGACATCTGTCTGAACAAATCAATGAGAAATCTTGATGATCTTTACTATAGAAACTTCCTATGATCCAAAAGGAAGTTTTTCCTGTTAAAAATTATGATCCTGTTGCTCTTTTAACTTTTATAGAAATTGAATTAATGCAGTAACGACATCATCGAACTTCCCTGCATTTTAATTACAAAGATCTGGTAGGGATATATCCTTTTTCTAAACATTGTCACATCATTTTATGCTGATCTCTGATCCCACTTTCAATATATCTAGGATTACGCACTGAACAGTACATAAAGCAAACATTACCTGCAGTCAATGCTATAAGGGCTTGTCTGAATCAGCTGCAAGTGCACTTTGGAAACTGCCTCTTCTTAAATCATGGCATGGCACTGGAGATCAAAGAAAGCACTGAAGATGTTAGTCCCTGAATTTACATTTCAGGGTTTCACAAAAGGGCATTTGCAGTGGAAGACCCAGCAGAAAACTAACATACCCTGCACAGTAAGAGAAATGTCAAAGTCTGTTTATTCATCCTTGTGCTCAGGTGGCCTGATCCAAATCTCACTGAAGTTAATAACGAGACTCAGGTTATAATAGGTTTTGCATTAGACATTCATTAAAATAAGTGTAAATATTTCTATTTCACTAATGTAAAATTTCTCTGTAAGCAATTACACTTACCAAGACTTCACGATGTTGAAGTTTAGGGGTATAATCAAAGTTTATGGATTGGTTTATATTCTGAGAATGTAGAGACATTTTTGTTTTGGCTATTTGTGATTTTTTTACAACCTATCTGTTGAAATATCCATGTAAATAAAACCATATACACAGTCACTTGGATATTGTCTACTATTTGCACATTACTGTTAATAAATATTGATTTTTCTGTTCTTCTCCAGATCTATTCTTTAGTGTCTTTCTTTACTACACAGGTAATTGCAAGAAATAAAATAAAATATGATGGTCTTTTGGAATTAAAAGACACAAATATCAAAAATATTGCTAAACAAAAAGTAAAAACTGGGTAAAGTTATATTAAAAAATATGGGCACAGTCTCAAATGCAGTGTGCATATGTTCACTGAGGACATACATCCTAATTCAGGAGAAGGTTGCTTACACTTAACACACTGAGGTGTGCATAAAGTTCTCTAGCCCTGGGCAAAATATGGATCTCTTATCACATAGGAAATTCTTTCATTCTAAACTGTGCATTGCAAAGTTGAAAACACATTGCTTTTTTAGTGATGGGACTACCAGAACACATTTGTTAGAGTGTTACAAGCTAGTCTCACTGGAGTTCCCCCGGAGAAGGGTTAATTTGCATGTCTAATATCAGAGTGTAATTCCCTCCCCTGGGCAAGACTTCCTAATGCATTGACAGGCCTATGGCTGTTGCTTTGAGAAGCATCTTTTCCACTCCCTCTGCTCCTGAGGGGATAAAGCTTACTGGAGGACAGTAAAAGAAACAGGACATGTACACTAATACCCTCATGAGGGACAGCAGGAGCCCAGACAAATGCAGGTTTGTATGCATCACTCAGAGAGAAATAGCTCATTTTGAGGGTGTTAAAATGGAATATTTTAGTCTTCTTTCTCAAGAAAACACATCTTTTGTGATTGCGCTCTTTATTTGTCTACCCATTCCTTTTTTGAATTTTTTGCCAGTGTTGATCTTAACATTAAAAAAAATAAGTTCCTTCATGTTTCTTGAACATAGACAGCTATATGGAGAAAAGGAGCCTAAGTAACAGAGGGAACACATTGCTGCAAGTCAGTTATCTGCTCTATTTCACTCTGAGGATGCCCACCACCAAACTCATCAGTCAGAGCATACCACAAATAGGGACAAAACTCTGCAGACAATTAAAGGTACTGTAAGGAGAAAGTGTTCTGAATGACATCCTTTAAAGGCCAGAGGAGGAAGATCTCCATTGTGCATAGCAAAGTACTAGCCATAGTCCATTGTTGTCAGCAGAAACATGTAGATAGACAGCATAATTGTGGAAAATAGCTGAGTAATAGGAACAACATCTGGAATTCCAGAAGAGAAAATATCTCATAAAAATTGATATAAGATATATGAGGAAATGCACCCACTAAGCTCAGACATGAATGTGCACAGACACTGCTTCTGTGTACCACTTTTGCAAGAGCTACAGTACATTATCACTTCTGACCTCCACCTGAAGAAAAAATAGCATGTGCCCCATAAATGATAGTTGCATATGAGAAGAACATAAGTTTACTTGGCATTTATTTCTACATTTGTTGCCAGACCTTTCAATTTGTTACTGGTTACAGATCCAGACAGTCTGGATTTTAGTACCAGTTAAGGCACTGCAAAAGCCCTGGTCCCTCTCTAAAGCAGCCTTGTTGAAATCCTCTTTCCAGAGCAAATGTGTTTTTATAAGACAATACAAAAGTAAAACAGAAGAAGAGAACATACTCAACTACAACTTTCCTATTAATTCCCTTCTTATGAGTTTTCAAACTCATTTTCACGGATTTCAAATATTATTGTATTAGAACAAAAGAAAAAAATATCCTTTGGATTCTTTGTATTCCTTCAGCAATTATAATAATTTTATTAATCTGTTATGAGCTGCTTTTATGATTTGATCCAACATATTTGCACCAATTTGATAGCATTTTCAGATTTCAGTCTCTAGTTCCCACTTAAATGGTTAAGATTTCAGAGCCTAGCTCTTCATTGTCTTTGGCTTTCTTGTGCGGGAGTCACCTCTTGGCTATCTGCAGAGAAATATTCCCATGCTCTGAGCATAGATAGTGTGGCTGTCACATACTTTTGTGCATCAGATAAAACAAATCTTCCCATGAAGGTAACTGAAGATGCCGGTCACATTTTTATTGCCTATCATAATTAAGCTTTTTATTGTCGCCAAACACAGGGGAAATTTTTAATAAATAGTGGACCAATGGTCTCAGTAACTTGCTCTGGATTTACAAGTATGCACAGTTGTCATTCCTGTTTGCAGGGTCTTGCTGCAGGTATAAGCTGCACTCAGTCCAAGACATCTGCCATTGTCAGAGGACATGGAGAAAAGCACTTCCCAGCTATGATTTAGTAGTATTTCCTGAGACCTTATCCATGGTTAGTCTTCCTGCTGCTCCCTGCTGTATTACCTCAGAGAGAAGACACTGCACTCTTTACAATCTTTACACTCTTTTCAGTGGAGAACTTCAGCTTTATATGGAGGTTTCATCTACCCTGCACTATGACCTTAAACTGCTAGGCAATCTAGATAGATTAGGGTAGTAGAACCAGAAATATTCCAAAGGTTTACAGTTTTGTGTGACTTAGAAATGAGGACAGTGAAAGATACAGAGAATGTCATGTCTGCCATTCAGAACATATCAGCATCTCTATGATCTCATTGCTGGTCTAGAGCTGGAAGAAGACCAGAGTCCAGATCTCCTATCAATCACCATGTTTCTGTTGATGATACACTGCCAGTGCACAAACGTCCTGAGTCCAAGCATGTGCTGTTCAAACTGATGCAATTTGGGTGAGTCGCCATCCCTGGAGGCTGATGTGATGTGTAGATGTGGCATTTAGGAACATGGTTTAATGGTGGACTTGACAGTATTAGGTTGCACTCAATGATCTTAGAGATCTCTTTCAACCTTAATTTCAACACAGATTCTCTGATTCCATGTGAGGTAGCTACTCGCTCTGAATGTATGAATATTGTCACAAAGTCCATGATTCCAGATTTATTCTCTGTTTTGCTCTGTCCTGTGAATATCATCTTTGCTGCATTTGTCCCCTCATCCCAGTATCTTTCATCATCACTCTAAGGATAAAGATAGATTAGTGTTGGACACAGGTCTTCACCCACCTCCTGACTGACAAAATTGACACCACTCCAGTGAAATGCCTGTTGTGTATGCTAGGTCAGTTGGTCCCTGGAGGAGAACAGGTGGGGAAGGGAAGACTCTGGGCAAAGGCATCTGAAAAACATAGACTGGGAGGTAGTCCTTGTGCTGTAACTTCTATCAAGTACATATTTCCTTCAGAACAGCCTGATGCATGCAAAGTTAATGTGATACAGTACACCCTCATCCCATTCAAAGCGTTCTAACACCCTATAGACCCCTTTGTTTAAAGGTTTACTGTGATCCCTGCTGTTGTGAAGAGTTTTTTCAGTATCAAAATCTAGAAAGGCTTGAGTAATATTGTCCATCACTTATAATTCTTTCATAATTATCAGGCTGCACATTTGGTATTACCTTGGCTCTCTGACTCCTAATTTTTATAATGCCAAATGGCTCCTTTTTTGAAAAGTTTGCTGTGGCATTCAGCTATTGTGGTCTGAAAGACTCTGGACTGTGTTACTTGTCATCAGAAATGTAGCCAGGATTTTCTAGGATTTGAGAGAGTTTGAATTTGAGACTCAGGTTTTGCCCGTTAGAGTGATCCCTAGGTGTCAAAAGGAAAGTCTGAGTTTAGAGCTGCTGCTCTTCAAAGTTTGACAGTATTGAAAGTAGATGTTTCAGGCCTAACTCTGCTTGTTATATTTCCCAAAGCTTTCCAACCATTGTGCATTCTGTGCTATAATAACCAATGCTCCAGCACTCGACTGCACTACTTATAATGCTCCCAGTGCTACTTGACTCTGCTACTAAAAATGCACCTGATGATAATGCCACTTGCCCACCACTTCCTAATGCACCACCGGTTGGCTCATTACTGGATGCCTGGAGGCAAAGTGAACTGTCCCAGTCTTTCTCTCCACCTTGGCAAAGATAAGGGTAGCATAATAAATACCACTCAGCCATTTGATTTCCCAGTTCCACTGAGTTCATGCGTTTGGAATAGGTTGTAAATTCTCTTGAACACAATTGCCCATAGATTATCACCGATGCACATACACAGAACTCTGTGCTCTTTATTTCAAAATACGCACTATCTTCAGCAAAGCAGCTCAGCTCAGCTGCTTTCCTATCTTCATGTGCAATAGATTGTATCTTTAACAAATTATTAATGTTCCTATTACAAACTGATTTGATTTATATTTTTGCTGCTAGCAATGGTCTAATTATTTTCGTATTACTGTGTGGTCATAATGATAATTGTCCTCAATTTACACACTGACTAAGCATTTACTTTCATAGATTTAGAGATTGTGAGATTACTGATGAGAAAAAGCAGAGAATGTAGAAGTTTAATATAATTAGTTCTAAGGGAAGTCTCTAATAAGGAACCATAAAAACTCAATTTTCATTGAAAAGATCATTTTACATTGTATGGTTTTTGTGTTGGTTTGTGCCTTCTTTTTCTTTTTTTTTCCCTAGGAGCAGAATAAGCTGATCATACTGGCACAGTTATTTTATTTGATCAGTCTATTTATATGTCCTTTGTAGATTTTTGTTTTGAGAGATAATGTGTAGAGGTTAATGCATCATATTAAGGACTGGGACCTAACTGTTCTGTATATTTAATGATATTTAAAGAGAATAAAAATCCTGGCCCTGTCATTTTCAACACAGCAAGGATTTACCTTTGGATTGGCAAGATACACATATGTGTATAAAACATCCACCAGGGAGAACAGGGTGGATAAGATAACAAGAAAATAAACAAATTATCACACAAGTAGTCTGAGCTTGCTAACAGCTTGTCCATTGTCTGTAAGCCCTGTAGGTTTCACAGGGGAGTCACGTTGTAAATACTGATTTGACAGTAATTATGTGGATTTGTGAAGGAATGTTTACCATGCATATTGAAGGTGGCAAGTTAAAACCTGAGCTCATCACCCTCAGGTCTTTTTAGAGTTAATAGAAAGACACAAACATCTGCAAAGGGGAATTCATCTGGTCTTTGCTAGATTTCTGTCTGAAGATGAGTATTAACTGGGAGGTGTTTACTGCTTCCCATAAACTCCAAGGGAAGCAAAAGAGAGTTAAACTGTACTTAGACAATAAGGTTTTAGATGCCTAATTTAGACAGGATCAATCCCATCCATGGAGGGATTATATTACTCTCCTTCACTAGGGTAAAAGACAATGAAGGAAGTGATGTTTTTAATAGTTTCTGAGCAAAACACAGTCACTTGACCAGACCTTTGAAATTTTCACCTCAAACAGGAAAACAAAAGATTTTAGGGAAATTATTATTCATTCCATACAAGAAGAGTGTTATTTCTTCTACATTATACCAACAGAATAATATGAAATAATTCAGGGTTATGAAGATTCCACAGAAAATAATCAAAATACTTGCATATTAAACCCAGAATTTTGTACTTATTTAACCAGATTTTATATATATTTTAAGAGATTCTCTTATATTCACCTGTAAATTCATAATGGTAGATTTTCAAAACTGCAGATTTTCGTCATATGACATCAGGAGAACAGTATTTAGGAAAACAATGCAGTCTGTGAAGGAGCAAGTAGTTGTTGTAACACAACTCCATTAATTAGAAACCTACTTTGACAAGTTATAACCCTTCTTCCTAATTTTAATTCTACCTGGTAGATCTGTAGGAATGAGTTATTAATGCTGATATTCTGAAACGCCACTTAGGTCTTGTGTAATCAAAGAACTGTATTCTCTCAGAACACAAAGGAACCCCTAGTGTGAATTTGTAATTAACATGCTGAAGGGAATGTTTCCACCCATGTACCAAACACAGTTGTTGGGGCTAATAAACAAGAACAATGGATTCATCCTTTCAACATGATCAAAGAATACATAAAGATACTGGCACATATAATTTTGGGAAGTGTGGAGATATTGCTTAGCATAAGCTTATATCACAAGAAGCATGTTAGATCTGTGTTTTTGGATATGAGCAATTTCCAGAAGAGACACAAAAAACATCTTGCCTAGACTGGCAGGAAGATGCACTGTGTAACATTAAACAAAAGATAAGGCAGCACTTTTGGTACAAGTGAATCCTGGTACCAGTCTATAGACATGCCTGTACTAGAAAAATTGAGAAGACTCCTGACTAGAAGACTAACAGGACTCTTTCTAGCTAATGGAAAGATTTTTGGCAGAGAAAATATCTTTTATCAGACAAACAAAACATGCAGCTTTCCAGGCATAACTAGTCTTTTCTTAGGTTCCTTCAGGCTTATGAGTCTAACTGTTGTTTGTAGGTTTGGAATTTTTTTTAAAGTCTATTGGTTGTTAATAGAAGACAGTGATTCCATACAAAAATTGCTTCGTTTGTGTCCTTAGGACATGGTGGTACTATGCCTACCACCCCAATGGCAGCTTTAAGCAAACCGACCAAAGGCATAGCTTGCCATGTCTCAGTTTTGTTTCAGAAAAATTTAAGTGAAGCACAAAAATCACTGATGTTTTTGTCAGAAGATGAACCATGGCCAGGGGGTGGCCTCATTTAGCCATCTCACAGTAAGAATACTGTAAAAAAGCAAGAGGTTCATCTTGTCTGTTGAATTTGAAAGTGGTGGCTACTTCAGTTAGCAGATATCCTGATGACAGAAATACCCACCATTTTTCAACAAAAATACAGTCCAAAAGTGCTGACATGCAGCAACACCTATTCATAACAACCTGTTGCATTTCTATAATCTCAACAAGAGGAAAAGGTCTTGATTTTACAGGACATTTACAAAAGGCTAGACTACTGCTTAATAATCACTGTTTAGGATTCAGTCTAGGAAAAAAATCAAATTTAGGCATACTCAGACATCTATAAGAAACCATATAATTAAGGTCTCTGGTTAATTTTAATATTTTTCTCATGGTTTCTTGGTTACTGCCAACATTGACAGAAAAAGAATTTCCAGACTTAAGAAATATCCAGCTTCTCTCAAAAAAGCTACTCTCAAAACAGCAAGCCAAAAATATTCCAGAAGTCATATTCAGCACTTTAACTCTTGACCCTTGTTCCAAGGTCTAGGGATATGATCTCTCTTTAAAATATCTACAAGTTATCAAAGTAAGAAATCGGTAACATAACTCATACTGGAAACAGGGAAAGCTGAAAAGTTCTATTCATAGCTGAACAGTCAGTAAAAGCCTCAAGAGTAAAAAAGTATTTTAAAACCACAATAAAGGCTTATCTATCTATCTATGTATCTATCTATGTATCTATCTATGTATCTATCTATCCATCTATCTATCTATCTATCTATCTATCTATCTATCTATCTATCTATCTATCTCCCAGCAAGCAAGCTAGCTAGATTCTCAAGTTGTTTTTCTTTTTTAATGTAGAACCTATTATCACCTAGAATCTAAACACCTAACACTCTAAACAACATGTAATCTAAAGAAGCTGACAAAATACTTGTCTGGAACATTGCAAATCTTGCTATTTTGTGCTATGTTTGCACTGCTCATGCATGAATGCTCTCTCCATATACTGAGCTTTTGTTTGTTAAGATAGTGAGGATAAATGAGGAAATATATATTTTGTGACTTGAACTGAAAGTGCAGAAATATTTCCAGTGTTGCATACGGAAGTTTATTTTTTATTTTTTTAACATGAAATTTTATGGTAATGAGACGAGTTCATGGACATGGCTTTCTCTGTTTTCCAAATCTTATTTTATTTATTAATAATTTTAAAATGTCATGGAGCCTCAGTTCACAACATATAATGTTACTTCTTCTGAAAAGAAAATAATGTGGATAGTTAAATTATCAATTCAGTTTGTTTATCTTTGAAACTAAAGAGACCTGAAAGCAAAGAGGAGCCTGGGGGAATTCATAATAAATCTAATCAGGTAAAAAAGCATTTGTAAATCTCAGTGCATCTTCGTGTTATTTTACTTCGTGATAACCATATTTTCAGGAAAATGGTTGTGGTAAGCTTTTGAAAAACTAAGAGCAATCATCCCTTATTCTCTAACAGGGTGTACTACATATGTGTATATGCTCATTCTCTCTCTCTCTCCCTCTCTCTCTCTCCTGTTCTTACCTTCTGAAAATATTCACTGCTTATTTTGGAGGATCCCATAATGGACTTTCTTAAGCAGAACTCACCCTGAAAGTTGCATTCAATTTCTGAAATTGAATGCAGAAGATGGATCACCATGCTACAAGGGCCACTATTTCATTTTGAACGCCTCCAAATTCTGTGTATTTTCAGTTTTGGAGTCTAGATCTACTGCATAAACCCTGTTTGGTGGGTATGCTGTATGCCACCAGAAGTGTTGTGGTGCTCAGCTCTTCCATCCTTAGACTGTGAGGCTCAAATACCTACCTTTTTTTTTTTTTTTTTTTTTTTTTTTTTTTTTTTTTTTACTTATTCTCTGGCCTTCTCTCAGGCTTCAGCGGTTACGTACCTTAGAGTCAACTTCACACCAGTGGAGAAGAGGAATCTTCTTCAAACAGTTTTGCCATCTGTAAGATCCATTTATAAGTCATTTGCCTCTGCTGTTCTAAACCCGTCAGCAGTTATGCACATGGATAATTTTATGGACTGGGCTATATCCTTGAATGGGTAGAGACACACTCTCACAGTTAGGCTACATAAGTGCCAAGTTGTTTGCAGCAAGAAGGCTTTAGCCTTGAAGATTTTCTGGCAGGGACTATGTATAATGTGGTTTTTTTTATGGTTCCTAGCATGTGCCCTCCATTTTATTGAACATCCTACTTGCCCCTGTTTATAAATGTTCACTTGGCACAGTGATGGATACACCTCACTCAGGAGCCAAATGAATTTGGCACCAGGAGTCTTTGGATTATGGATCACCTAATGACCATAGGTTCAATTAGGACAAATTCAGAAATTATGGGTGAACACATAGCAAGTGAAAAAATTGGAAAATTCTTGTTTGGCCCTGTGGTTTTCATGGGCAGAAAGAAAAGATCTGTGTCTGTGACAATTACATTGGTGCTTATCAGCAGGGCAAGTGTTTTTTAAAATAAACATTTAAAAATGTCATTGCCTGTTCATAATATCATATCGATTCTATCTAGTTTTTACTGTACATGTAAATATAATTGAAATACTTTTTTCTGTTTATTTCATTCTATTATCTATGATAAGATGACATCCCTGAATTAAAAAGTTATATTAACTAAGAAATAGTCCCAAATTTTCAATAACTTCTTTTAAAAAGTTTGGGTTTTTTTCAAAGAGTGAAGCAAGAGCTCCAATGGAGTTTCCTTTCTCTGCAAATAGGATAGAAATCTTTGGAGCTTGCAGTCTCCACTGAGTGCATACTATTTCCACAAAGCTGTTACCTCCTACAGAGCTTCGCTCTCAGGACCTGCCTTTCATCAGTTGTTCCCTGTTCTGCATTTATCTTTCCTGTCTGTACTGACAGCACAGGGCTAGATCCTCCCCTCCAGAGGCAACCCCCTCATCTAGGGTGAATCTCTAACTGTGTGGTGACCTCTGCACAGCAGCTCTTCAGGCAGGGTGGTCTGCCTGTTTGTGCCTGCTTGTAGGACTGGAGGTCGGCAGGCTCCAGGGAAAAGATAATACAGCTTCAGTTTGCTGTTTCCTAGGAGATTCCATCAATAGCAATAAGGTCTCTGGAAATCCTGCTCTCCGATTGAACCAGCAAGACCTGCTCACAAATAGCTCACCCTTCAAAAGCCTGGCACTTCTGGGCCTGCCTTTGAGGCATGCCTTGGTGCTCAGTGTAGCCTGCTGAGACAACTGAAGTCTATGGGAATGGATCAGGGAACTGAGAAGAAGGAAGGAACTGAGGAACTCGAAGGGCCATGAGGGGAAGGAAGTCTCGAAGAATCTGTAAGCAGTGACTCTAGGTTGTAGTAGAGCTACAATGCACAGCTAGAGCAAAGGATACCTAATCTGTCTAGAAAAGGGATTAGAAATGGCCCAATAAAACCTGGTAATCTTACAGTAGTTTTATATGAAAATTAAGTACCACATTTGAATTATATTCAAGTATATGGAGGTGAATGAAAAAGGGGTTACAAAGGCCTGTGAATTAGTAAGTGGATCTCATCATAACTTAACTTTGGTAGCTGAACTTGTCTGAAGAGATTGTTTTAGCACTTAATCTACTTGGATTCAATGCACATGGAAAATAACTACATATTGGCCATAAAAGGCAGATTAGCACAAGATCATAGTGTGGGAACTACAAAAAATATATTAAAATAAAAATAAATTATTGGCTGTAATTCTTCAAGAATCAGAATCAGAGCCAATGTTATGGAAAATATCAGCAATATCTTGAGTACAAGATATAGGAAAGCGTTAATCTTTTTTTTTGAGAACTACAAATGTAGCAGACATGAACAATATGGAAGATGATCGGAATATCACATGGGAAGAAATGGATAGGCTTTAGAAATGGGACAACGTATGTGATTTAATTAGTTTGAAATGCGAGGTAATGAACATAGGGAGCACTGAGAATTTCTTCAATCAGAATTTCTGCAATCATCCTAAGGCCCACTGGTTGAAACGGGAAGACTTGGGGGTATTAGTCAGTCAAAGAATTATTATGCACCACCTAGGTGCATGTAGCAGTAAAAAATGGAAATACAATTCTCAAATGTATCCAGTGAGGCTTTTGCAAAACGAAAGCATTAAGTATTAATTATAAGTTGCACTGTCGAGACATTATCTGGTATGGAGTTTAGAATTCAAGACATAAAACTCAACAAGTTAGACTCCTAATGGAGCAGGTGGAGAGAGAATAAAAGTTAATAGCAGTGCTATAGGAACAGAAAACCTGTTTTGTGGCCAAATCTTATCAAATTGTTTAATGTAATGAAATAAAAACCAAGAGTACTTCTGGTCTACTTTTATAAAGACATGATAAAAGCTGATGGAAAAGGAAAAGAAGGCCCACTAAAGCTAAGGGACAATTTTGACCTGAATAGGACACAATAAATGCGGCACAGAAATTGGAAAAAAAAAGATGTTCTAGAAAAATGTTATAATAGAAGTAGTGGTGGCAAGAAATTGAATTAGTTTCAATGCATGGTATTTTCCATGAAAAGGATTTTATATTATGATGAAGAAGAGTTGGAGATGAAGAAGTGTCCTAGAGTGAAACTTCATTTTGAAGCTGGAAAAATGAAGCCAAAAGAGATCAAAACCTTGATTTTAATAATACCTGCATTGTCCTAATGCACATGAACCTGGTCTGTTGAAATCAAAATAGTATTTAACTGAACAAAGCAGTAAACAATGAGCAACGAGACTGAAATTAAGCAATAGAAAGGATAAAATACTAAAGAAATTATTCAGTGGAAAGTTGTCACTCTAGTTTGATATGTGCATATCAGTGACACTTGTAACTTTATACCTGTATATAGATCTCACTCTATAATGATCTATGCTAATTGTCAGGGTCCCATGGGCATCACTCCCTATCCCTGGGGCTGGCTGCCTGGTCTGAGGGGCAGTTTGCAGTTCCTGTCTGTCCATGTCCCTGCTTTGCTGGCTTGGCTGGGACACCACAAGACTGCAACCTCGCCAGGGAGGACATTGCTCCTGCCTGCCCTGTCACCACCCAACCTCCTGGAACCCCTTCCACTGTGGAGCATCCCTGACTTTAGCAACCCAGACACTAAACTACTTTATGATCTGTATTACTTCTTTGAGAGGAAAGAAAGGTTCTTCATTAAGAAGGTGGTTGGGTACTAGTACTACTCCCCGGGGAAGTGGTCACAGCGCCAAGCCTGCCAGAGTTCAAGAAGTGTTTGGATGATCTCTTAGGCACATGGTGTGACTCTTGGGGATGACCTTGTGCAGGGCTAAGGGTTGGACTCAGTGATCCCTGTGGATCCCTTCCAACTCAGCATATTCTGTGATTTTTTCTGCTCTGGGGAAATGGGAAGAGAAGTTGCTAATTTTTAATCCATGAATCCAGATCCGCTCACAGTGCTGAGGGGCAGTGAAAGGGCACTGGACCAAGGAGTCTCGATCTGGGATGTGCAGAGAAGCCTGGGAGCTGGGCAGCACTCTGGAACTCTCTCTTTGGCAGCTGCCTGACAGGCCAATACTAGATTTCTTCTGTCAATACCAATGCAGAATGTACCCAGGCACATGAAATTCAGCTAGTTTCTTCTGCGACAGCAACTTAAGCAGCTAGGAACACTGAAGACACAAGCACTTCACCACACAATATGCTAAAGTTCTCCCTGACATCTAGAAGTGCGGAAACCCTAGTCCAAGTGCTGATGAATTGCTGATGGCTGTATCAGGGTTAACACAGAACACTGCAATTCCTCTACAGTCCTTGGAGCTGCAATGGCAGGTGTCCTGTGTGTTTTAATTTTGCTTTAGATATTCCAGAGAAGTCTATTTGGTACAGGCTCCCTACAGCAGCACTGTCATTTCAGCAAAAGCACTACAGAAATGATTCACATTCTTAGGTAATTTATCACTGTACTGCTATACAGAAGACGGGAAGAGAGTTTATTTTTCTTTTTAGTTACCAACTTGTTACTTGAGACCAAAAAACTTAAAATAAAGATTATTTTTTATTTATTTCTTCTCTTTTTCTCTTTTCCCTCTTGGAGTGTGTATTGGGGGATGTGGATGTTT
>VYXB01006541.1:462-20031 GCA_013397135.1 Pachyramphus minor
GGGGTGGGGGGAGCGGCGGGAAAAGTGGCGCAGCAGCAGCGACCGAACCGCCCCGTCTCGTCTCCCTCAGGGCACCCTTTTCTCCCGGTGTCTCTCACAGCCCCTCAGGACACTCGCGTAGCCCTCAGGGCACCCTCTAACCCCTCAGCGACACATAGTTCATCTGCCTCCCCCTCAGTGACACACGTAACACCCACCTCTCCCTCAGTGATACAAGGGACACCCACGTCCCTCTCAGTGACTCATGCAGCCCATCAGGTGCAAAGTACCCACCCCTCAGGGACACAGATGGCACCCACTTGCCTGGGATAATTTTTTTTCCAATTATCAAGCTGTGATCATTCAGACCTGAAAGTCCTTAAAAAACCCCACCTTTTGCTTAGGCACTTCACATACACTAATCAGCTTTTGAGAGCAATTTTGGAATGCTGAGGAAATTACAGAAGCATGAAACCTGTGAATAACTTCGGAGAATTTAAAAAGGACTTGTAGTTAAAGGGCCTGTTTACCTGATATGATCCAGGTGAAATAGTGGAAAAAAGCAAAGGATATCATTGATACAGAATTGAATTATAGGAATACAATTAATTTATAGGAAATAGACCTGATTTAACTCTTGGAGATATTACAGATGTAATCTTACTGTGGAGATATCATATGCTTTAACTGTTAGCTTGTTAATCCAGCAAGCTCAATATGCTACTGCTCATTTAAAATACTTGGCACTGTAGCATGCACAATCTGAAACTGATGGGTTAGAAAAATAATGCCAGTGAGAAACAACCATCCAGTGAGACTGTTTAAAATTGTGTCTTCAAAGGAAAGCACTCGACAAAAAGTAATGCCAGTTTTATGCATCCCCTGGATTTAACGATAAAATCAACATGGACAAAATATGCAGATGACACAGCATGACAAATAATGATGCTGAAGTCACACAGAATGAAATGGATAGTTCAGTACACAGAAAAAACCTGTGCAGTTCGCTGCTGTTTTAATATATTCACATGCAGAACCGTATGTCAGAAAAAAAATAAAATTTATTAAGTATGGAGGGGAGTACAGTATCCCTGAAAACAGCAAGTTTGAGAAGTGCTTATAAATCATCTTGAACAACTGAGTCAACACACACTTCTGAAGTGACATGTGAGGTAAAAGAGGATTAACAAGACTTTTAAAGTCTATTCAGGAAGGCCGTGTGTAGGAAAAAGAAGGCAATTTTTTGTTTATATAAGCACTGATGAAGCCAGTACTAGAATATTGCTTACAAGTCAGGTGTCAAGTGTTTCCAACAGCGGAAGAAATGAACAAGGTGTAAAAAGAAAGCCACAAAGATTATCTGAATGCTGGAAAAAAAGCCTTCCTGTGAAGGACAGAATGAATGCAATTTGCTAAGCTTATCAAAAAGAGTTTGAAAGGTAACTTGATTGTAGCAGAGAAGTACTAACATAGAGAGAACATACCATGTATTAAAAGGCTTTTTAACCTCAGGGAAGAGAATATAAGGAAAAACAAGTACTAGGAGCTACAGTCAACACATTCCAACTATCAATTAGACAAAGATCAGCAATTAGAGAGCAGAACAGGTCTGATTCATTGCCACACTTGCCATCTTCAAACTGAAGCTGTTCTTTTTTCCATCATATGGGGACTTGCCTGGCTAAATTGTTGATCTCAGACTCAGAGAATGGCGCCTCCTCCTTGTATGCAGTGTACTTTAGTATATTCCCACACTATGTGATATTTAGCCTATTTTTACACAGAAACAGTATGGTTTGAGAGAAAAATGAACACTGGTACATTAATGGTAAAATATCTAACATAATTATGTATGAAAGTGATGAAAAATTAAGCAGGTAGCAGTAGCAAAAAGTGTTTTCTGATTATAAAGTAAAAATTGTCACATGAGAGGGAAGATCTTTTTTTTAACATGAAAACCCCACTAGATGGCACTGAAACATCCCTTTAGAAATCCTCTCACTTTGACCCACAGCCTGATTATCCAACTTCTTTAATCAAGGCTTAAGGAATTGATGAAATAGACTATGAAGAATCCAAGGGACATAAAATTCAGATATTAGACAGGATGAGTTTTCTTTCTTTCTGTTTACTGTACACAATCTATTGTTCACTGTCTAGTTTCTGATTATCTTCATTATCTTTATGCACTTAAATGTTTGGAGACTTTTTGTAAGGGAACTTAATCAGTTCGAAGTTATATCAATTGCTCCTTAGAATATGGAACTGAACACCATTCCAATCCAGCTTGATTGCTGACTAGGTTTTGTTATCTTCCTGCTAGACTAAATTTAGTTGAATAAATTACAGCCACTCTTTCTTTTAAAGAGAAACAGAGGATATGGGCTCCTCTCTCAGTAGGACACGGCATGAAAACTGCTTGCAAGTTTATTGATACACAGTAGCACAAATTATTGTTTCAGGAAAACCCAAGGAACATGCTGTGTATTTAAAGGACTCTTCCCTGGGATTTCATCTGTATAATAAATTATTTACAGGTAAAATTTATCACTTGGAAGCTACTTCTTCCACACAAGATGTTGCCTTTAAATACTCAAGCCATTAAGAGGGAAGAAAAGAATCAGCTCCCATTTCACATTTCCCTCGAAACTTTTAGGATCCCTCAGCTATTCAGGCTGCCCAATTTGTGGGAGTGACCATATGAGTGGTGAAACTGTAACACCAAGGAATTACTGTATAGGTCTGGTTGAAATGCAGAAGGTCTATAGTATAGTGTAACACACCCAGTGTCTCAAAATGGAAAGCATTAGGCTTTATGATACAATTCTAGTAAAAAAATTAAGGAAATACAAATCTCCTGCAAATGACAATCTCATGCTGAAAATGCATTCAGACCCTACGCATAGCAAGGTGACTGGAGATGACTATAAGGGACTGGATGCGCTTGGAGTTTGGCTGTTCAGAGAATCAGAGCTGGCACATCCCCTCCTTGTAACTCAAAGCCTCTAAGTGTTTTTGACAATTTAGGCTTTCAGAGGTTTATTAGTGAGCCAGGTAAAAACTGTCCTCCAGAAGAAGGTACTGCTAAATATAATTGGTTTTTAGCCCCAAATATAGAGGCTTTGCCACACAAAGGGCTACTAACAACAGCCAGGTGTAAAAATATAAAAAATGCATCTAAAACCTTGATGAAATCAGCCATGAAAATTCACCAACTAAACAACCAAATCATTATGAGAGTCAGTTGGATAAGGGGCTGAAAAATAGGAATGATGGGAATTTGCAAGGCTGGGCTATCTTTACCATGTGAGCACTACACATCAGCTGCAATCAATAAAGGAAGCAGAGCTACTACTTACTCAAGTACTCTACTGACAAGCAAAACATAGGTCATTAGACATTGAATGTGATCCTTTACCCAGTTGCCATACTGTGTAGTACCACATTTCGCTTCAGAGCAGAGAACTGGAACTATTTTGGCAGTCCTCTTCACCCAGTATCAGTTAATTGCACTGTCATCCTTGGCTGCTAAACCACTTGAGCCAGAGTTCTGAGTTAGGATGAGTTTAAACCTGGACCATCATGACAATATAGTGAGATACCCCTTGTTTCATCCCCATTCACTCCGATTGGCTGGTATGCTATCACAGCAGAAAGCACCCAAACAGGTACACACACAGAGCTCCTCAAAATTCTAATGTCCTTAACTTCCATGATATAATAAGATATAATTCAATCTGCAGCAGAAATTAATCAATGGCAAACCCTAAAGCAGAGCTCTTTTCTCTGTCAAAAAACAAGGGGGATCTGCTACAAATAAGCAGTGGTGCTGGTGAGGCATCCTTAAACCAAGGAAACAGTGCTGGAACGTGCATTCTCTTTCTGGTCTTACTTCGCTATCCTTCTTTTCGGATCTGTGCTCTCAGGTTCCCCATTGCACCTTTGTGGCAGGGGTTGGCCTTGCAGGTGCTTTTCTCATCCATTTTGATGTATGCATGTAATTTAGTTACAGGTTTTAAAGAGAACTATTTTTTTCCCTTGGTGTCTAATGGCCAAACTGCCAAGCTCTATGCAGGCAACCAGCCCTGTAGCTGAAGACTGTCAGTTCTCTCTGTGACTGAGGACCCCACAAGCCCGGTCAGCTGAACAAAAATATGTGACCTCAACTGATATGTTTGCCCCATGTCATATACCTGAAATTTTTTAAGTGACTCCATCTGTTATTCAGTTACAGATACTTTTTTTTTCATTACTTATTTTTTTTTCTTGCTGTTTTTCATTTTATGGCACTAATTTGGCACTATCAGCAACTCACAGACATATCTATGTCAACCAATTAGAGACAATTTGTGTGGGTAATGTTGCATTAGTTAACGTAATTTCATTCTGTGGTCAGGTATTGTAGTGGTTTTCTTGTTAGTCTTTGAAACAGCTGTTAATACTAATTAAGAAAATAATATGAAAATGTGGTAGCTGTGGTGTCACGTGTAAGCCTGAGGTAAAACTGCACTTCAACAAGTTCTTTTTATGAAGGAGACAGGACTTGATTCTTGCCAGATCTCTTAATAAGCAAATTTAGTAATCTAAAATATTTCTCTGTCTCTCTTCACACACAAGGGACTTTTATCTGTTGATCCTAAGAAGCAACTGTTCCCAGGTCCAATATAGAAGCAATTCTAGTTTTCCTGATTGCTTTTTTCCTCCCTGTAAAATAGTTATGTTTTGCTTGGACCATCTTTTTTTCAACTTGGAGAAATTAATGTTTTACATTTACCCTGCAACAGCTGGTTTAGTCTGGCATTATATTTTTCCAGAGCTGTTGAGGGATTTCTTTAGTCCAATAGGATTTGTATTGATTTCTGTTGCACTGTTTTTTAGTGGTCCTTATTCTTAAGAGTTTTTTTCTTATATTGATTTTGAAAGCTCTAGCCATTTGGGTTATTACACATTTTGCTATATTTATGCTGTAATCCTACTACAATAATCAAGAAGTCAGACCTTCAAAGACTTTCATGCACACACATACTACTGAACTTGCAACTGGTTTGCTGGAACCCTAAATTTGAATAAATATGAATATTTAAATTGTTTAAACACAGGGGATGATGAAACAGCGATTTTGGTTCTAAAATGCCTCAAAAAACTGCAAGAAAGCCTCAAAAGGCTCCAGAAGCCCTCAAACCCTTAAGTAATAAAATAAAATTGACTATAATTGACTGAACTTAAGTAATAAAGGCAACATATCAATTACTGAGAAAAGTAGACAGTGAAAAATTGATTTTTGCCCTAAATGCCTCAAAAAAGATACAAAACCCACTCAAAGCCCCTCAAAATTCAAATAAATTTGACTAAATTTGAGTAAATATGAGTAAATAAGGTAATAAGTTTAAGCTATACTTTAAAAAAAGAATTGGAAGGTGATTGTGGAGTTAAAATGCCCTGAGTAAATATGAATATTACTCTGTAGTCTAAGTGTGAATAAATAGGAATAATTAGGAAAAAATTAAGGTGAAATTTAAGATATTTAAGAAAGACTTAAAAACTGTTTTGGGCACCAAATTGCATCAGGAAAGACTCAAAATGCCACAGAAACACCTCAAAAAGCCACAGAATTTTAATAAAACTAAGACTGAATAAATAGAAATAAATTAAGAAAATATTTCAATTATTTCAGAAAGGGTAGGATAGAGAGGTAATTTTGCCCTTGAAATACCTCAAAAACACCTCTGAAAATCCTCAAACCCCCACAGAAATCCCCCAAAATCAAAAAAATGTTGAATTAACATTAATAAATTAAACCAGTGATATTAAAAACCCTTGGGATAAAGGCTTTGGGCACTGAAATAAAACACCAAAAAAACTCAATAAAACACCAAAAAGCACCCAAAATGCCTGTTAAATAACTGCGTTTCAACTAATTAATAAATATATAAGTTTTAGGATTAATTTGTTTAATTAGGGTGGAAATTAAGATACAGTATTAAAGGAAATTTGGCTCCAAAATAGGACAAAAAAGCCTTGAAACTCCCGTTTCTATGGAACAAATTTAATCAAAATTCAAGGCAAAAGTTGCTTACCGTTGAAAAGTCTTAAGGCAATTCCCATTAAATTGAGGACAAACAGGTGTTAAAAGGTCTTTTTAGCCCTAAAGTCCCTTAGAAGACACCTCAAACCCCTCAAAGAAGACTCAAAGCTCTCACAAACACCCGCGACTAAAAGTAATTATTCAACTAAATAAATTATTCTCTTAAAGGATTAAATTAAGACAACAAATTAACTTAAGTCAATAAATGGGCTCAAAACCGGCCCCAAACCCCTCCGATTTCCCCAATTAAGCCCCAAAATCACCTGAAAACCCTCCGCGGTGCCAACTAACGCTGTAATTAGTCTCTTAATCAACCCTTCGAGCCCCCATAATTAAATAAACTTGCTAATTATTAATTAATCAATCCACCGTCACTATTGCCATACCTGTCTCGCCGTCGCCGCCACGCTGCAGCGCCACGTGCCCCGCCACTCCTTATATAATTCGGTCGCTCCTCCCCTTTTCCGTCCGATGGCCAATCAGCGCAAAGCCCGCCCCCTGCATTAGCGAAGTTTGGCGGGCTTTCCCTGCTCAGCCAATCAGCGCGCGGCTCACCTTAGCGACAGGAGAGAGCCCGGAGCCGCGGCGGCGCTGACCAATCAGCGCCGTAATTGCGGTGCCGCGCAAAACGTTAAGCCAATGGGAGCGACGCGCGCCTCACGCCGGCGGCCAATCAGAGTGAGGCGGCCGAGGGGGAGGAGGGGAGGGAAACGGCGGCAAGCAGAGGGCAGGCGGATCGATAAAGGAGATAAAGGACCCGGGGTGACACCCCGCCACTTCTGTGGGCTCCAAAGCCCTTCAGGAGCTGCCGCGCTGCCTCCTCCCGTCCCCCCCGCCTCTTTCCCTCTTCACCAATCAGCGCGCGGCTTTCACCACCACGTGACACGTTCGCCATATGGACTTCGTTTGCACAAGGGGGCGTGGGCGCCGCGGCCGCGCCTCCAGCAGCGCTGCCACGTGGGGTCATTTCCATAAACGGGCGGAGCTCCGCCCCCTCCGGCAGACAGCCCATATAGGGAGTTTATTTGCATAAAANGATGAGTTCTGGGGGGTCCCAGGTGAGCTCAGGAGTTGCTGTGCTCTCCCACAAAAATACTCAGGCCACAGCTGTCTGAAAAACACAAAATCTCTGTTGGCCTCTGTCGAAACCCGCACCAGAGGTGATGCAAAAGGCTTTTTCCTCCTCTCCGGTGAAAACTGCATACAAAACTCCCAGGAAAGGAAGCTTTAGATTCCTTCCCAGCTTTACGCTAAAGGTTTCCTTCCTATCTCAGTAGGATGTTGAGCGCCACGGTGTCCCCGAGGTCACCCCTTCTCCTGTTGGCAGAGCATGAGGCAAATGGAAAGGATCCCCAGGGATCTGCAGGCACAAGGGACTTGTATGACTTTTCCACAGCACTTGTAGGATGGACTTTGAAGGTACCGTTGGGAATGTGCCAGGTCTCCTGCTGGAATCCTTCTATGAAGTCTTTTAACATGAATGGTAAAAGAAAAAAAAGTGTGTTCTGAAGCATGTTAGGTCTGTACAAAGCTCCTTCCCTCCATCCATTTCTGTTCCCAAGGGGGCACTCAGGGGTTCCTGTGCATTTCCTATTAAATGATATCATGGAAATAATTCTACAAATTTTGCTATATTTATGCTGTAATTCGATTACAATAATCAAGAAGTTAGATGTTCACAGATTTTCACACACACCCCCATACACACACACAATAAAAGCACACACACACAACTGACCTTGTAACTGGTTTGCTGGAATCTGAAATATCTCTGAAAAGAGCCTACCATCTTTTTTCTTCCACAGATGTTTTTTCAGGTGACTTAGGGACATTAATTTATGGTATTATTTGATAGTTATTGGATGCTCTTGCTCATTTGCCTTGCCTCAAATGTATATTTAGAATGTTGGTGTAAGCCAATGGGCTCTGGTTTATGTCATATCTCAGTATTTCATCTGTATGGACCAAAGAGCTGTATAAATATGAGACCATTGCAAAAGAAATTAAAAGATTCTTGTAAATAAAAGCAACTAGAAGTAGAGAAACTCAAGGTTTTAAAATTAGCTTTTCCTGGNTTCTTCCACAGATGTTTTTTCAGGTGACTTAGGGACATTAATTTATGGTATTATTTGATAGTTATTGGATGCTCTTGCTCATTTGCCTTGCCTCAAATGTATATTTAGAATGTTGGTGTAAGCCAATGGGCTCTGGTTTATGTCATATCTCAGTATTTCATCTGTATGGACCAAAGAGCTGTATAAATATGAGACCATTGCAAAAGAAATTAAAAGATTCTTGTAAATAAAAGCAACTAGAAGTAGAGAAACTCAAGGTTTTAAAATTAGCTTTTCCTGGTTGGCTAACATAGCTACTATAAGCAAGTATTAAGAGAATAAAATTATGAGGTCAAACTCAGCTATTCTAGAAAATCCAAAATTTATATGTTTCCTCAGTTAAACCTGGAAATAGCACTGCTTTTGCTCTCTCTAGATCTTCTCATAAGGAACTGTATTTTGCAGTATGCCCTGGATTTTAATAAAACCCATAAAGAGTAGTTGCCTAACTTTAAAAGTCAGATGGTCCCATAGAAGTCAGAGGGACTAAGTTGTTTAACATCAAGCAAGATTCCTAAGAGGATCTCTCTTAGGGAAGAGACAAAAAAAAAGTCTTACAAGGATGTCAGCTCCAACAGCATGGGTTATTAACAATGATAATTCCAACCTCTTGGAATTATGCTAGCTAACCCAGTGGATCAGAAGTCTCTTTGATACCAGGGCTGCAGATCAAACCTTGCCAGACTTCAAACTGCAGCTGTGTCCCAAGAGGAAAAAACTTTCTCTATCACAGGCAGAATTTGATCGGCTTCCAAAAGTGATTTATTCCTCCCTTCTTAATAAAACATCTTTTGCAGTTTTATGTGTGACAGACACCCTCTGTAGCTTGAAGAGCTCTGGGTGTAGAAAAACTAGGGAAGAGCAACTAGCTGTCCCACCCTCAGGTGAGAAGCATGTTGGAAAATATTTGCACACAGGGTGGGATGTGAGGAGATGATGCCCACAGACCGGATTGGGGCTGAGCAGAGTGAATGTTTTTATGTGGTCTGATTGTGAGCACCTGAATGATGAAGTCAGTTCCTACCGTGGGTTGGGAACTCCTGGAGCAGTAATACATCCTAGATGCTTGAAAGAATAGGGATCCTGATTCAACTAAAATTCTTCACCATTCTCTAGAAACGTGGACTTCTCATTTAGCACAAGGTTTCACCTTTGCTCTCAAGTGCTGAATTTAGCGCTCAGTATTTTGTCAGTTGTGTGAGAGAAAGAAAAGGAGATTTTCTCCTGTAATCAGAAGTCAAGCACTAAGAAATGGACTTGACTTAACACCAATGGAGGCATCCTCAGCTCAGTAGTTTGGAAACTATTCTGGACTGTCAAGCAGCAGTGCTGGAGCTGAGCTGCTTCAGAGAGCTCATTACAGAATTGCATTGTTGGGGCATAAACTAAACAGTTGTAGGTCCTATTAAGATTTCCTGATTGCAATGCCATTCCCTTTGGAAATGGGAGACCATTCATTTGAAAAAACAGTACCTAAAGAATAGAGACAGTAATAGAAGAACTGAGCTTTATGTGTTGTGGACCACACACTGTGATCCACAGGCCACAAAGAGGAAGCTAAGGATGGATGGCTTTTGAACTTGAGGATAAAACACAACACCCCCCCCCATCACTTTTAAATTAATAAAACTTAATTTTAATGAAAAGTAAAGGCAGCTACAAACTGTGAATTAATCAAACAAACAAAAAATAGATGCAAATCTGATACACCCTGAGTAAAACAGTATCAAAATACTCATACTTTCTTCTGTGACACCCCATATCACATGTCACATATTATCCACTTGCCTGAAGACTTCTTTTGGGATAAATTCTGGAAAAGAGAAAGAATTGAATTATAGATAATGAAATCTTATGACTTCTGTATTTTTTCTTTACAGAGAAATTTTTAAACATTGACATTTTTCTTTTTTTCTGAAGAAATTAATGATAAATTAACAGATGAAGTACAAGCAAGTTACATTACTTCAACAGAAACTTGAAAGTGATTATAAAGTTGAGTAATACAAATTTCTCATGACTGTCATTCTGCTATTGATGCTACTGGCAGCTGCATCTTCATCCAGCTCAATCAGGGACTCTGAAATAAACCCCTAAAACCTCTTTGTTTTGCAAATGGGACTTCAAAATGTTTTTTCTCTTTACATTATTACACAGATTGATAATCAAGAAATTAGGATTGACATTTAGAGGAAAACACATTTTAGTAAGTAAGGAATTTGAGAGTGAACAAAATAAAGTACTATATAAAAGGATCCTATTTCTCCATATTCCCATCTTCCATTTAACTTGCAGCTGGAAGTAAAGATCAGTTTAATTCCAAAATGGATAATATTATGCAGCTTTCAATAAACTAATGATTTGTATTAATCCCCCAAATACATCTTTTTTGGGCTAAAATTGAATCTTTGTATCTTTGTCTGTTCTCTGTAAATTTCCTTTTCTATAAGAAATTATATTACTGAACATTTGGAAACAAGCCAAAAGAAATTAGTATTGGAGTGGGCCTATAACGTGAGGGTGTTTAGATGTGTACATAGTATAAAAAAATGCATATCTAAAACCACTGCTAATCATCCTAAATGACACCTTTAAAACTAAAATTATCACACCCTTAAAATACGTAATGAAAATGGCATACCATTTGCAGAATTTCAATTTCTGTTTGAGGAGTCTCACAGACACTTTCCCAACTATCATCTTTGCATTTTTCCAATTCTTTCTTAAGTCTGGGTCCAAAAACAAAAAGAAATTTCAGGTCAGAGAACTGTTGCTGGGCAGCTCTTTTTCCAGCTTTGGTCCCAGTTGTCCATTTGACTTGTGTGAGAAAAGTCTCATTGATCTATTTTCATGGTCAGGATTTACATTTGCTAGTTTTGTAATTGACCCTCCAATATGCTGCTCTCACAATGCTCTTGGATTTTATTCAGCACTTGTAGTTGTGATGGCAATGTAAGGAAATTCAGAAAGCAACACTTCAGGTTTTTTCAAAGTATGTCTGACAAAGTAGTTTGTTAGACAAATTTCTGGACTCTGTTCTCTTTCTAAACCGTGAAAGATTTAGGGCCTCATTAGTCATCATTTTCCTTACTTAAACATGTGAATTTGAATTTTGATACTTAGGAAGTACCATATGTTACTGTTATTTTTCCTGAGTATCTATTTGTAGCCAGTGATGGAGACAAAATGTTGCATTAGAGGAGTCCTCTGCCTGACCCTGTGCTATCACCAATCCACACCCCTCCACAGACTCCTCTTCTGCTGCTGCTGCTCTCCCCCCCTGCTCTCATTCTTTATCACTCTTACTGACTGTTTCCCAATAGTGTCAGCCAGGAGTTCTCCAACTTTTCTACAGTAAGGATTACTTTTAATATAGGTATTTCTCCATTCGAAAGATCATTTAGTCTTGCTAAAAGGAGACACCTGAACTTTGCACATCACTGACTGCAGTGGTTTAAATTAATACTTAGTTGGCCAAGAGAAATCTATGCCGCTTTCAGTATTCTGATANATCTATGCCAGAGCTTTCAGTATTCTGATAAATACAGGGTGATGAGATTAGACTGAGTCCTTCCATGGCTGTCATAAGAAAAACATAATGACAAAGCTAGAGTTGTTTACCCTTAATACATTTTCGGGAAACAATGTGAATATTCTGGGACATACAAACAGATTGAGAAAAGAAGGAAAAGTATATATTCTGCTTGTCATTAAATAGCTAAACTGATGCATCAAAGCAGGGTCTTGTTTCTTCTGAAGTTGGAAGAGAAGGTAGCAAGCATTTTTTCTATTTACTATACTAGACAAGAAATTATTTAATCCTATTATACAGATGATGCACCTTTTGGCTGCAATAGAGTTGGTTTTCGACACAAGACAATGGTTTTATTAAAACTAAAAGGCATATATTTTCATATGAGGGGAATAGCTTAGTCACTGTGCAACATCAGAATAATAAGACTGCACTGTAAGTTGATTTTGCTGCCCCCGTGGAAGATGCAAATATCTTACCCTCAATATGAAAAAAGTACGAGCTGCATGTGCTTGTATTATAAGGAAGTAAATGCCTCTGTTTTTGGAAATATTTCTCATAATACATACAAATATATAAAAAAAGGAAACTTTGACCTAGACTTTAAATAATGAAATATTCACTGCACTGTAGGATATTGTTAGTTTACAGACCATTTCACTGAGAGAAGTTCACTTCAAGGTCCAAGATCAGCTTGTGATCTTGATTAAATCAGCTTCTTTGCCTTGCCTACTCATTTTTTTCTCAGTGTTCTCTGTTAGTGTGGTATTAGAAAGCTAAGAAAAACAAAAGCCCTACTTTGCCTAATTTGCCTTAGAAAAAGGCACAGTTTGTTGATCTCAGATAAAATGCTCTCTCATTGTCTTCTACATTGTAAAACTGATGCATAGTCTGTTTGCTAGTTGCCAGCTAAGAATGATACCAGTCCATGTTAGCTGTACATTAGGGATAGAACAACCAGCAGACAAGCAGTAGGACTTGCTTATCTGTGTCCTGGGACTGTGAATTAATTGCTATTGATGATGTGCTTTGAAACGAATGTTTTCCATATGGATTTTAAAATTTTATTTAAAATATTTTATAAAACTTTTAAATGTAGTGACAGCACAATTCCTTACATAGCATCAGGTTGTGGCGATAAAAGACACATTCATTCAAATGTGGTGTTTAATTCTTACATTAATCAATTGATTCTGCTTTCAGGTCTTACTTCTTTCTTATTTAGAAGCTAAGATAATTACAGTATGTGCCAGGAATATTACACTCACAAAATAAGGGCTGTCTGTTAGGTTACAGTCTAGAAAATTAATGCATTGGAGGTGCCTGAGTTACTGAATAAATGATGAAGTTTTACCAGAAGGAATGTGAGACAATGGAACTATTAAAAAAATGCTTAACCTGAAAGCAGATTTAGGTTTTTCATTTTACATTTAAGATAAGCAGGATATTCATATTCATCTTTCCACTATCAGATTAAATGTGCAAACCAATTATTCATGAAACTATACTGTTTAGATGGAAGGCAGGTTTTCTGTCACCTTTGGAAATGGAAAGAGATGTAACTTTTGCCAGAACAAGGATGAATATGACAATTATATCCTCGTATATGACTATGATAAAAAGCAGATCTCTTAGAAAGAATAATCTGAAAAATCACATTAGCATTTGGCCATCTATGTCCTTCAGTTTTGTTTTATTTTTACCATTCTGTTCTCTTTGCTGACAATGAAACATATCTTTATAATAAGTCACTGCACTGCACTAAGAGTGTATTGGTAAATCACAGCATCACAGGCTCTAATGAACAGCTGGAGTGGAAATGCCGTATTTGCAATAGCAAAATCCAGTCTTAAATCAAGTAGGTGGGACAACAACATCAGCATTTTTTGGATGCTAGCTTGTCCTAGACTGAGCTCTACTATCAGTGGCCCATTTTCCATTATTCTTGAATGCCAGAAGTGACAGAGATGAAGAAGGAGGAGACCACTGAAGATGATCGATTTTGCAGCTTTGAAATGAGCCCAGCTATTAAATGTCATTGGCATTTCTGGTTGATCCACTCTTCTTGAATTTCAGCTGTATATGCACAAGGAAAATGGGAAAAATAATTGTGAAATCAATACATGTTGGTATTATAAATTGAACTATGGAAAAAATAATGTTATTGTCAAAGAGGTTTCTCTGAAAATCATCCATGGATTCAAATTACTGGATGAAGACTTCAGTATCCAAAACTTGCATTTCAGGAATAATTTTATGTAAAGAGTTCTCAAAGAGAAATAATTTATGTAGAAGGCAGGGTTAATATGCATTTTTAGTCTGTTTTTTTCCCCTGTGTGGGGATGAAACACCCTGACTGGTTGTTGTTGTTGGAGGTGCAGAAAGAGCAGACTGTCTCTTAGGTATGTTTTGCTGAGACAGGTAAAACATCTTTTTGGTATTCTTCTTCTTGTCTTTGCCTTGTTTATGACCACCTTTTTATTTTTTAAACATAAATTGGAGGGAAAACATTATGGTGTATTATAAAACAGAATTGCTTGACACTAATATACAGGGCATAGAATTCATGGTAGAAAATGAAATTGTGTAGGAAGTTATATATAAAACTTGAGAGTATGTATGTTGATTTTCCTGAACTGTATTGTAAACATCAGGAGATACATTTATCAAGGTTTTAAAACTTTATTGAACTGAAGAAAAGCATCAAAGACTTTGGTTTATTGCCTCAAGCTGAAGTAGAGGTAACGCTCTGAGGTCATTCACTCTCACTTGAGTACTGGCGCTAAATTAATATGTATGTTTCTCTAGTGAGAGCAAGATTTTGCTGGGTATTTACAATTTGCTGACAGCACTAAACAGAAAATGCTATTGATACAGCTGCAGAAGTCAATCAATTTCAGACTGTTATCAATTGATTGAGGAAGGGAGAAAACAAGTCCTAAACGGAGTTTAGTATCTCAAAATATAAACTCAAGTACTTGAGTTACACAATTAAATTATAAAAATTCTGTGCTTGGTGGAGCAGTAAGAGAATAAAAACTAAGAAAGTGATCTAGGAGTAATGATGAATACTAGCAAGAAGATTAAACATGAAAACAAAGAGGATACTAGACCACATAACAATGGGAATTAAGTGTAAATGAAAAGAAATAGAGCTACCTTAGGTAAAATAAGAAAGTTTTTTGGCTTTTGCTGTCCTGGTTCAAATGCTGAATGTAACATATGAAATTTTCACTGATTAAAGGTTGCATTTTGTGTATGCTGTCAGGCAGCTCTTTATAGGAGTAGTTAGAGGTCTTCAAAAGTGTGGTGGTATTTTTTTTTAATTTATATTCCCCAAATACATAAAATATCACAAGACATCTTTGAGGAATATATTATTATAGATTAATAAACATGAAAACATTAAGGCACACTGAATTAAACTGCACATTAGGGTGAGATTTGCTTTTCTGCAGACAGTAAACCAAAGCTATACGGACTACTTTTCACAGGAACTGGAAGAAGAGTTACACAGGAAAGAAAAAATGTACAAGCATGAGAGATGTGAAAATGAAACGTGTTTCTAGGGGTCAGTAAGACTCCTATGAGGCAGGGAAAGTAAACAGGGGTCAATGATCCCACTCATTCAATTATCTTCATTTTTCTATTGTACATGGAAAATTAGATCTTAATCTGGATATATTAATATGGCTACCCTATTGCTGAAATCAGTGTCTCTATAGCGTACTGCTTTCTTCATGTGTATAACTTTCTCAGAGTTAAAAATGATCTAAACTTGTCCTTCTTTCCTTCTGCATTTTGGGCTCTCCATACTATGCTCACCTTCCAGGTTGAATGCATCTCCTTTTTTCGACAAGTAGGTGACAGATTTGTACACAATATTTTTACAATCTTCTGCTTTTTGTTGGAAATAACTCCTGCTTTTATCTTGTCCACAGCTATATTTACTTTTGAGGTTTATAGTTGTATTTTGCTCACACAGCTCAGACCTCTCCTTTGCTTCCAGGTACCTAATTTTGAAGCCCTTAGTTGTGCACAAATAGATCAACTTCCACTGTATATAATTATATTCCTCCTCTTTTTCAGAAAATTCCAGTCTACAAGGTGTAGTTTTTTGAATATTTTACACTATTGTCTTAAAACAATTTCCATTACAAAGTCATTATTTAAAACATTAACTGTGGCCAGCAGTGACTGTAGTCCCCTTCTTCAAGCACCAGAATTTCTATTTTCAGACCTATTTCTGTTGTTAATATTAGGCACTTCTTCCCTTAATTTTTAAATTTTTTTAAAATATGTCTTCCCCAGGTTAACTAGTAGTTTCCCATGTGGGTTAACCTCAAATACTTTATTAATGTCTACATGGATGGCATTTGAAGTTTCTTTGCTCAACCAATTTTTTGTCTTATCAAGAAAAGATATCATTAGTCAGATTTGATCTACTTTTTGTAAATACATACTGCAATTCATAATGGAAACTTATTTTAACATAATTTGAACTATAATTGTTCCACTAGGAACTGCTATTAAAAAGAAAAGCTCAAAAAATCAATGAGGAGATTGCCATTGAAAAACTAATTTTGAACCACAAAAATTACTCCAGAGACTGATATCTCTTGATCAGAAAATTTAACATAAAATTAAAATGCAATTTTTTTTTTATCCCACCAGAACCACACCTGGCCTTAGGCAGTCTGCTGTTAGCATGAAATATTTTTCAGCTCTAATGAATATATTTCCTGTATGACCTGTATGAAAGAAAAAAATATTTTTTCCTTCCTAATTTTGATAATGGAGTTTCTTTTTCTGCATTATAAAGTCTAAGAAGTAATACTATGTTTTTGGATTTAGACAAGTATACAAAGCCTTGGACTACTTAGAAAGTAAGCAGATTTCATGCACTTACTTTCTGCTACTTTATTTCTGAAGTAGAAGAGAGATTCAGGTTTCAAAGAAACATTTTATCCTCAGTCTACCTTTCAAATAGTGTGAAAAATATCAGTTTTAAGTAGAAATGCTCTGTTGTTAATCTAGATGAACTTCAATTAAAATTATTTCTAGGCTGCTTTACTCAAGGCAACACAAAAATTTAAAATTAAAATCTGAAAGAAGATAATTAATATAGTAATTACGATTAATATAATAGTGAAATGACATAGTTAGGAATTTACTGGTATCACTTAGTCTCTGCCTGACTCCTGAGTTGTTCCACTCAAGTGATGCCACTTGCTACCTGCCAGGGAAATAGGACTTGAGAGCTGATGCTTAAGTTCCTATTGTTTTGTGTTTGGGGTTGGCATTGACAGAACAGATGATTAAAATGAAGCTTTTGATCTTTATTGCAGATCTCTTCAGGAAAAAGAAAAAAAAGCCTTCTTTTCTCAAACGTTTCTCTGAATTATGCACCTGTAGCTTGACACTTGCATTGTCCAGGGTGCCTGCTTTGAGTAAGAGGGTACAGTGTCTTATCCATAACTATATCTGTGCTTAACATTCAAATTTTGGTTACCCTTTCTCTGTATCTGGTGTGTATTAAAACAAGCCTCTAACTGCAGCACCAACAGCTTTTAGAACTACCTGTGTGTGCTCCTCACGACCTTTTGTAATTCTTTGATGGATTTGAGAGGAATTTTATGAAACTGCAGACGTGGTATAGGACATTTTTCTCAGATCAAAGATGAATTGCTGTCATTTGAATTAGCTGGCTACACTGAAACGCAATCTACTTTTAGATATATACTTAATTGTAATGAAGATTCTTGCCTTGCCAGCTACTTTTGATATTGATTTTTAAGCTGGAACTAGGAATGTGATACAGTAACAGACTTGCAGGGTGATCGGGGAGCTACATATATCAGGTTATTGATGCTGGCTGTCTCTCACATTTGTCCTAAGGAAGCATTAAAAACATTGGTATTTTTAGCATTTAAACAGTGGTATGGTTTCCAACTCTTTAAAAAGATAATAAAATTTTGTGCTTATTTCATAGGAAAAAAAATGTGATTTTGATCCACATTACTTGTGCCAAAATATTATCATCTTTATATGTAATAAAAGTGATTTTCAGTAAAAAACTAGAGTTTTATTCTTGCAATAAATTTTGTATGGGGAAAAAACCTAATCTTGTTAGGCTAAAAAGGGTTGTTTCTCTGACAGAGTAGGTTCAATCACATTGATTTTAACATGGCCAAAATTGACTCCTGTGAAGATATATACACTGGTGTATGCATCTATCTCAAGGAGAACCTTCAAGGATGAAAGCTATGCAACCTTTCTGGTCAACCTTTTCCTTTGCTTACACTATCCTCATGATAGAAATGTTTTTCTTTAAATTCATTCTAAATCTTCTTGTTTCAACTTCTGCTTTTTGCCTTTTGTTCTCCCACTGTGCAGGATTGTGCAGGTCCTGGCTCCATCTTCTTGACGATATCCTTGTAGGTACTTGAAAGTGATAAGGTACCTCCTGGGGGACTATTTATATACTGCAATATTTATAGCATGTAATACTTTAACTCCCTTTCATTCTCTTAATTCAGTACTCCAAATCAAGAAGTGATGGGTAGGCTATGCTAAAGAAGAGAAAGAAAAAAGAATTGCTAGAGTTGTCTGAGTCTGATAAGAGCTTGGGATGACTCTAAAGAGCACAGCACTATGACAGAGAGAGGTAGACAAATGAGGATTGCCTGACTAGCTCTACTGAAAAGCAGAATCTATTAGTGCTGACATGGAAGTACAGTAGCATATCTATGTTGCTTCTGGCATCTGAGTTAACTTATTCAGGGCTATCTCTCTCTCTATAAAGCACTGAGCTTTTCTGATCCAAAGCAAGTGCAAGATAAAAGTATGATTTAGGCAAATCTATCCTAAATTTTTTCCAGTATCTGAAATGAAAAAGTAATTCAATGTGAAGAAAATGTATTCAATATATTATTACACTGCAAGAAGTCCTTGCATTTTGTGATACTAGTCATAGCAGTAGCAGCAGTTTATATTTTGCACTACATGCAATTATCAAATAATGTAAGCTTATCTTGACCGCAAAAGAAGGCATTTCATTAACTAAGAAAATATCATTTTCCTTCTTGCTTTGGATGTAAATGCCACTTGCTGATTTTGCAGTTACTAGAATTTAATACGTTTTATCCACATTTTCCACCCAGATAAAACCAATGTTCTGCAGAGTTGTGAATTACTTTCACTACATAGAAAGGCAGACAGATTTGATTGATCCCTAGGATCTCAGTGGCAAAGCTGGGAATCGAAAGTAATATAATATTTGTTACTTCTGTACCTTACACAAAGGGAACCTGTTATAGAAAAGTAATTACACAAATTTGGATATTCAGGAGCATCATGGCAGTAAACTACTCCAAGGGAAGTCTGTTATTTAGAAGGAAGGTGACAACCTCATGTATCACAAACTCTAATATATCACGATTGAATGAATAATGTAAACAAATGAATTATAACATGCTGTCCTAGAGAATCGTTGCTGTTATTATTATTTACACTGTGTCTTCTCTGTATATGTTGAATGCAGATTTTTTGCTACTGCATGCAGGATTGTGAGCTAATTAATTTTTATGCTGAGGGAATTTTGGCCATGTCTCAACACCATGTAAGAGGTTGAAGAGAGTTAGTAATAGGGCTGATATATCATATTCTTTCAAAAACCGATATTCANGGCTGATATATCATATTCTTTCAAAAACCGATATTCAGCAAAAAATGGGCCATTACCAAATAATCTTTCAGAAAATTGCTCAGGGTTCTCTGCAAAGTTATAACTTTCCATTGAAAGTTTTCCATTGAAAGTTTTCAGAAAAAAACCCCTACCCTATATTTATTTTTTTTTT
>VYXB01006542.1:0-11260 GCA_013397135.1 Pachyramphus minor
AGGAGTGAAGAAGGGAGGCAGGAAGTGTATCCTGTGAGCACGTATGATTCCAGCAGGATGCATTGCCAAAATGCAGCTACCTGTGCATGAAAGGATCAGTAGGAATTCTAAGACACACAAAAAAATAATTCACTATCTCCACATTGATCTACAGCAGAAACAAGCTTAGAAGAGCAAGTAAAGTCAAGGGCTGAAAATCAGCCATGATTAAACCAACCCTCCTGATGCTTTGTTGGCTGCCAAGTAGATATGCTCGATTTGACATTAACCATAACCACATGGCACAGAAAAGCAGAAACAGTAATTGCAAAAGGTATCTGTGCTTGAAGTCAGCCAGCTCATTTTCCACAGTGGTTGGTACTGGTTGAGAAAGGAAGAAAGCAGTGTCATAAAATAGGTGTGTCGATTCTCAGGGTACCTCATGCACTGTCATAATTGGCACTGTGCTTCTGCTTCTTCAACAGGCTCCTCTGTAACCTTTAATACATTGCCTGGGTCTTATTCAAAGCCCCTTGAAGTCACTTCAAAATGACTGAGAGCTGAGATTGGAACTCATAGCTGTAGCTACATGGAGGATTAATTTTCTTATTACTATGGCCATCAAGAGAAAATGGATATGTTCATTACTAACTTCAAGATGTGAACTAAAAGATAAAAAGAGGTTGGAGAGGTGAAAAAAGAGATAAAAATATCAGTCTGTGCTTAAGTTGCACTGCTCATCTACTGATGGTCCACAGCTGATCTCAGAATAAAAAATTAAGCCAGTGTCACCCCATTTCAGCCACTGCTTTGCAAAAGCTCAGTTACTCTTTTGAATAGTCTTCATGAAACTTTTTTGTAACCTGTGCCAAAGAGCCCAGGTCAATTATATCAGTGGAGTTCTGCTGTGTAGAAAGTGAGCATGACCAGCAGGTTGAACTGCATCCACAGCAACTTTGGAAGTGAGACGAAGTCCCCCATCCTTGTCTGTCTCATGATGTAAAAAAGTATGGATACACAACCTGGGATGAAGGACCTGTACTATTTTCAAGATTTGAATCATAATATCATAGAATAATTTGAATTGGAAAGAATCTTAAAGAAATATAGTTCCATTCCCCCTCCCATGGGCACAGACACCTTCTACTAGACCAGGTTCCTCAGTGTCCCTTCCAGCCTGGTGTTGAAGGTTTCGAGAGGTTAAAGGTTTTTTTAGGACCACAATATGACTGTGCTATAAAGGAAGACATGTTTCTAATTGGAACACCATTAAAAGATGCGTTCCAGGTTTGTCTGAAATAGAAAATATTCTTATTTTCAGGGGGAAAGAAATGTTTGTATATACTGCAGAAAGCTTGTATTCATGCTAATAGAAACTCCCTTCTTCAGCATATTTTCTACTTATGTTCAGATACTCTATGTATTGAAAAATACCTAAAATCATTGAGTCAAGAAACTGGGTAATCAGAGTTCTAAACAGAGGGTTTGCTCTATAGGCTTGGGGACACATAAGGAAATCTCCACTCAATCCCAAAGAGAAAGAGAGAAGGGATTAAAGCTTTTTTTGACTTAGAGACCTGAAGTCTGCTTTTGAATATTCTAGTTCAGTTCAGCAAGTTTCATGTGCTATTAATTTTAATGATGCTCTTAGACCAGCAGAGGCCATCGGCAGCTGCTGTGCATCCCTAACAAAGTGTGAGACCCACGTGGGATGGTTGTGTCACCCTGAACAAGCACATCTGCACTAAAGTGTCCCGTCATGCTGCAGAGGTCAGCTGGGAGATGGGAAGTCAGGTGAAAGTTTGGATGTTTTAAAGAGCTGGCTGAAAAATTGAGTTTTCTCAACAGTAAGCAACACAGAAGACAAACAAGAATATTGCTAAGCTTGTAGCTGATACCTGGTCATTTTGCTTTGAGAGATACATATCAGTGATAAAATAAACTTTTCTAGCCTCATACTCTTACCCAAGTTGAAAGCAACAAGAAAATATGACACTTGGGTTCTTCTTACTGGTTTCTGAGCCTTTACTGACTCTAAGGATGACCACACTTATTGTCATAGAAACATAGAATCATTAAGGTTGGAAAAGACCTATAAAGTTACCAAACCCAACTATAAGTCTACCACCACCATCTTCACCCCTAAACCGTGTCCTCAGGTGCCTTTACCACATGTTCTCTGAACACTTACTGGGATGGTGACTCCATCACTTCTCCCAGCAGTCTGTTCCAGTGTTTGACAACTTTTTCCACGAAAAATTTTTTCCTATTATCTAATGTAAACCTCTCCTGGTGCAACAAGTGGCCATTTCTGTATCCTAGGGTGCAGACAATCCAGTCTGGCCTCAAATTCAACCACTCTAACAGAGCACCCAAGGATGAACTTCACTTTTAGATACTTGGACTTCCTACCTTCTCTGAGGCAGTTTCCAGTTAGCTCAGGTATCACTATATAGTAAATATTTTATTGGGAAAAACAGCCCAAGATCAACTTTATTAATGACAACTACCACCTAGAATTGCCATATTTATAATTTTTATTAAAATTTGGTGTAATGGGGGTATGACAGTTACAAAGACTTGAAAACTAGAATTTCTGAGAAGACAAAAATATGGGATGATTTCTCCAAAATGTCTTTTCTAGGGAAAAATATCATCAATCATAATTCTCAACCTGGCTTTGCTAATACATCCAGTTTTAATTAGGAACATACCAGAAGGCACATCAGGAAAGAATCATACCTGTTAATGTGTGAACAGAGGAGACAGCTTGTCCTAAACATTTCGGAGTAACAGTGTTCCAGGAAATTAACAACTGGAAATTAGCAACTCTACACATACAGAGACAAAGTCATAATAAAAAGAGGAAATCAAATAAAATAAGAGCTTCTATTTGTCGTATTTCTTCATCCAGTGCAGTTCTATTTGTGGCATCCAATTATATGCGTAAATCAGTGCTACTGCTTTGCTAAAATTACAAGAGTATTTATTGCAGCAGTGCACTGGTTTTAACATTGCTATGTTCCAGCTTCCCAAGGTCATCAAAAGTAATTTCTGAAAAACTGAAGAACCCCACTCCCTCAGAAAACTGTTTGCCGTGGAAAAGAACCTTGAAGGGATAAAGTTCAATGCAGAAAATATGAGAACCTTTCACAGTGCTAGACCTAAATATAAGTTGCAATAACATGTCTCAAGAGGAGGAAGAATATGAAATCAAAGACTTTTGTGAGACAATGGTGACAAAAGGTTTGGCTGCTTTCCTATTTTTCTCCCTGAGAGATCATCCTTCTGGGAGTCCTTGTGACTTTGGGACAGTTCTGAAAAAGGGAGTACAGCTTGCAAAGGGAAAAGTTTGTGGAAAACGTAATAAAATCAATCTGTAAGCACATGCTATAGGCAAATAGTTTTCTCCACAGGAGCCCAATTTAGCTCCAGAAATATGGAGTCTATGCATTATTTATCTGCCAGAACACAGAACCAAAAATTTGGTGGGAGATAGATGACTTGGGCTTGTATGAAGATGATAGAAGTCACAGATGAAGTGAGAGGATATTGCAGGGAGAAAAACTGCTTAGGTATTTAAGCAAAGTCAGAATAGAAGCAGTTTATTCATTTTTTATCAACACAAAATTAACTGACAAATGGGGAGCTGTACGTTCAGAGTCAGGATTAGTTGTATGACGGATGATCACAACACTAGATATTTTAAAATGTTAACCCCTGCAAATTTCTAACTGTGTTGTCCTTTACTGGTTGGGTACCAAATCCCTGTAGCATCCCAGGGGAGGATGCTTTGGCCCAGCCTGGGCAGGCTGGAGATGCAGCGGGGCAACTTCTGTCAGATCCAAACAAGGTCCACTCTGTTGCTCTTCTTACTTCAAGATCTCTCTTCTCCAACACATATTTTCATGCTGCTTCTTTACTTCTTTTTAGGAAGACTCTTAAAATCAGAAATTCCTTTAAAGTCCACCAGTTTCAGCTTAATACAGATGATGGTCATATTCTTACTTAATAGGGTGAGTTTAGGGCACACACCCTCCAGTTTGTGTGCTTTGTCTGTGCTCCCTGTGTGCTCTCACATACTAAGCAAAGAGGGACTGTTGTCCAGACCATTTGCCAAGTGGGCCATGCAAGCTCTCCCATAGAGGATGTGAGCTACATCACCTTAAACTGCATCTCTGGCTTTGAATTTTAATATTACAATTTTGACTGTCGTACTTGAAAGATGTTGAAAGAGACCACTTGCTCCAATAGTTTCCTGCTTGAGTTCCCAGTGGTCTTTTCCCCTTGAAGTTTGTTCCTTGCATATAATAAGTCTTCCTTTTTTCATGTGTCTGTGTTTATACTGATAAAATGTCTTTAAATTTAGCTGTTTCTTCTATTCATTGCCTGTGGGATGAAGCCATAAATCTCTAACAACCATAACCAGAGCATCTGGCTGCCATTTTACATTTGGTTCATGGGAAGAAATTGCAAAGATGACTTATGTGTTAAGCTTTCTCCTTGAAAACGTACAATTATTCTCTTTGTTTTATATAGAAAAGGGGGATATAAGTGATCCTAGGTATCTCAAGAAAATATTACAGGGCAAACCATATATTCCTTGTCTATGCAAATCACATTAGTGAGAGCTGTGGATTAATTGGCCCAATCCCCATGTAATTTTATCCCATTTTCTTTACTCATTCCCTGCTAAAAATTCTCTTAAACAGTTCTCTTTGCCCTGTGGAGAGAGAGAGAGAACTAGCTGTCAATCATCATCATTTTGGTATGCACGTGCAGAGTGGATTTGAATATCCATTTTTACATAAATAAATACAGATAAGGATCTCCCTATTAACATGCTCTGTACACAAAGACAAATGAAAAGACAATGTCATTAGGATCCCAAAGAGAGTCAAGACTTACCGAAGGATGGCAGCTAAATTAGAAGCAGGGTCTGTAGAAAGTTTTTACTTCCTTTTATCAGACTTCCTTATTGTGCTCAGATTTTTTCTGCACTACTGATGTGTATCTTTTGGCAGGCGAAGCAAGGAGTTGTAGTACCATGGGAACTATTTACAAGTCCTGGATCCTCAAGTATGTTACTGATGTGCTAACACAATTTCATTGATCCCAGTGGACTGTATTATGTTTCACATAGCTGGAGCATGGAGCAGCTGGCAGTAAAATACACAGAGACCTGCAATATCCTCCACTTGTTCAGGTAAGTTTATTACTTCCTGGATTCAGCCGACTCTACCTGCTGCTCACTTGTTATTTCTGCAAGCATTAATGAATTGAAAAGCTGACGGGAGGCCCTGGCCTCACTTGGAGCTCAGGCAACTTATGCTCTTATGCTTCAGTGCTGTTAGGATGCCACATGCTGTTGTGCTTCCTGTACTATGTTTTACTTCTGCAAGACATATTACAAGGCTTACCTGGGGTGGGGAGTCTTGCTCTTCAATTCTTCTCATCCTGCTTCTGGATAAAGTCTGTATTCACTACTGAGCTTGCAAGAGATAAGAAAATCCTTGGGCCTGAGGGGACAATTGCCTATCATGAGGTCTGCTTTTTAATTAAGAGGGCTGCGAAACAGTGACCTTGCTGTACTTTCTCTATACAAATGCAGGAGTAGGATTAGTGATGCATTCTTTGGGGATATTACATTAATTTGAGGGAACCTTGCTTTCAAATGAGCATCATCCAACTTCATCAGGTTTCAATTTTGTACACACAGTAGCTGAGAAGATTTCACTTACCCTTTACCCAAAGGAAAGATAGTCTTCTTCACAATTATGTGGGTGAACATGTCTTTGTGAGGGACATCCTCAGCTGTGGCCCCAGTGTTTATAAGGGAGCTAATCAAAATATGCTACAAAGAGTTTTGGTGTGCTCCCAACAACAAGGACAGGTCTGAGAAACCTGACTCCACACAAAAAATGAAGTAACACAGGCATGTCAGATGTAACAGGAAATCTCTTATTTGAGTCCAACCATATGTGGTGATTGCAAATTAATAAGGGGCAGCATTATGTAATAGTAGGTCTTTTCCATTCTACCTCCTCATCCCAGTCAATTGCTGCCTTCAACAGCAGGAGGGAAAACAAAGGGCATCTCTTCTCATTTCTTTGATGATGCTGAGAAACAGTTTGGAAAACTCCACAGCACTTTTGTCCTCCGCTTACACCACATAAATGAGGTAATCATTAAAATCGTCTTTTTCTTCTTCCAAGGACATGGAAAAATGAGGTCAGAGGGAAAGGCCTCATATCTGAATGAGGCAAGCAGAACAGCAGTCAGAGCATCAAGACATGCATGGCACATGCAGGTCCTGTACCTTGGAACACACTATCGCATGCAAGTTTTCTTTATGTAGAAAAAAAGACCAACAACATCATGATTTCCAGAAACATTAGTAAAATAGTCAGAGCTTTCTGCACACCAAGAACATAAACTGCATAAAGAAAAGATTGTGAGGCACTAGAACAGGTTGCCCAAACAAGTGTTGGACGCCCCATTCTTGGAAGTGTTCAAGGACAGGTGGATGGGACTTGGAGCAACCTGGTCTAGTGGAAGGTGTCCCTGTCCACGGTAACGGGGTCAGAAATAGATGATCTTTCATGTCCCTTCCAAACTAAACCATTCTAGAGTCATAAGAATGCCAGCATTCATTTGTCATTAATTGATCCCTCAGAGGGTGCTTTCTATCTATTCAAATGTGCCTGAAACAACTTGTTCAACCACATTTTTGAAGAGCTGGTGGTATGTGTGCTAAGTCACAGATGATATCCCTGCAGCCTATTCTCAGGACTTTCAGGGATTTTTAAAGTGAGTGGCAACTGAGGGATGGGGATGTGCTCTTCTGACTGCCCCTAGTCCCAAGAGTCCCAGATTTGGGTTGGAGCCATGCAGCTCAGACCAAGCCCGGTGAGAAGTTCATGAACATAGCTTCCCAGGTCAAGGCAGTTTGTGTCACATGGACTTGGAATACATTGTATGTGATTGTGGAGTGAGACCTTAAATGCCCTTTGAAAACATCCATCATGATGGCTGATATCAGTATTTCCTTCTTCATTGTCTAAGCTCTATCTGAACACTGCTTCTAGCTGGATCTCATCACCCTGAGTGAGTGCTCTAGCAAAAAGAAGTAGTTGTAAAATATCTTGAGTAAAGCTTTTGAAATGTGATTGCAAAGCATTTTCTATGATTGAGAAAAGTACAGGCTGGATGAATGGGCTTAAATGGGCTGAATATTAGTTGGATTACCAGGCTTAAAGGGCATTAATGAATAGTTCATCATCCAGCTGGCAACCAGTAAGTGGAGTACAATAGGGACTGATTCTGGGATAATGTTATTCCACGTCTTTATCAATGGCCTGGAGGATTAGACAGAATGCAACTTCAGCAAATTTGCAGGTGAAGATGGGTTGTGTGCAAATAAGTCAAATGACAGTAAAACTTCAAGTAACAAGAAACTTGATAAACTTGAGCCTGGGACCAGGACAATGTCTGGAAACAAAATGACACAAAATTCTGTACATGGGTCTTTCAAACTGCACACCTTCCTGCATGCCCAGCATATTAGAAGTTGTAACCTTCTCCTTCTTGCTTGTAGGGAAGTCACACCTGCAATGTCGTGATGTGTTTTCAGTCCTCTAGTTGGGGAAAATCACTTGTAGAGTGCTAACAAAATTGTCACACACTTCTTCAAGAAGAAGATGGGGAAGTTGAATTTGTTTAATCTGAACAAAGGAATCCAAAGAAGAATCAAATTGCACACCACTTGAAGGTGATACAACAAAATTCAGCTTAGTAACAAACATTTAAAACATTCAGCAATTCCCATAAAGTGCATCTTGGGAGGTTGAGGTTAGATATTAGGAAACCCATTTTCACCAGAAGGGTGGTACAGTCCCAGAACAGCTTGCCAAGAGAAGCTGTTGAATCTCTAGTCGCAGAGATTTTCAAAAATCAGCTAAACAGTGTAATGTTTGACAGGATTTGCTGTCAGCAACAGCTCTACTTGAGGTTGCAGGTTTGATTAAGTCCATCCAGAGGTCCGTTCCAGATGACGTTTATATGATTTATTCTCCTCCCAGAATAAATTAGAGATATGACCAACATTAACTGAGAACAGTTATTTTACAGTCAATATATCATCAAAGTCTTGTTCTTCACACAATAGAACTTTAGGAAAAATTACTGGGGGTCTAGTCCAGTGTCCTTCTCAGTTATCTTCAGAGTAAGATCAGGTTGCTCAAGGTTATTCACTTTGTTGAAAGTCTCCAATCTTGTCAAGATATTCCAGTGCTTAACTACCCTCATTATCAAGAACTTCTTTCTAGAATGTGTAATTTAAATATCTCTTGTTGTAGCTTGTTCCCACATCCCTTGTCACTATGTGTCTCTGAGAAGAGCCTGTTTCTCCTGCTGGTCGCTCACTGGGACATGGAAGACTTCAAGTTAATTCCCTCTTAACCTTGTTTCCCGGTTGAACAAATCCAACTCCTTCAGCCTCTTCCTGTCTGTTGGGTGGTCCAGATCCAGTTCCACACCATCACTACAACAAAACACTGCTGATTTTTGTTTTGTTTTTTCTGCCCTTAAGACCTGTAGGTCTTTTCTTGCAAAAACTCTTTCTAGCAAGTCAGCCTTTGATTAGCAACCCTGTCCTAGAGGTTATCAGTTATTCCTCTAATTTGTTGCAATTTGATGGAATCCTCAAACTTGTCAAGTCCACCCAGTTTTCTGTTCAAACATTCAGCCATACCTCCTCTTTCTGGCTACAGGGACACCGTGGGAGACTGAAAGAATTTGCTAAACTCACAGTATACAGCATCCACTTCTGTTCCCTTGTGTCAGATCCCATCTCCTCCTCACAGAGAGCAATCAGGTTTCAAGATTTAAGCGTGGTAGATCCAATCTGGCTGTTTCCAGTCACCTTCATGTCCTTCACGTGCATGGGAATGGTTTCCTTGGAGAATTCCTCCAGCAATTTCCCAGACAAGAGGTAAGACTGATAGTTAGGTCCACCTCAATATTTCTGCAGATGGGAGAAACAATTTCCTTTTTTTTTTTCCAGTCAACAAGGAAGACCCAATGGCCACAGTATTTGAAAGATGATAGAAAGTGACCTCAGAATAAATCTGACCAACTCCCACAGCACCATGCAGAACATGTACCATAGAATTAAATTTATAATTACATTTTCTAAGGGAGCTCAGGAATATCTTTCCCCTTAGCTAGAGCTTATATGGAATTAAGTCAGCAGATTCAGAACAGGGAAGCTCTCCCCAATCCCATTCCATATCACAATTCTTTAAGTATTATTTTCTAGCTATTACTAAGAAATAAGAGAGGATATAAAAGCTAAAATAAAACCAAAAGAACTTAATTTAAAAAATAATCAGAATTGTAGAAATACATTGGAAAATGCAAAGCAGGAAAAGCTTTGGAGAGAGTAAGAAAGAAGTTCTCCTGGAAAATTTTCAGAAGCAAAACTGAAAGTGAACGGCAAAATAAACTGACCCATGAAAAATCAAAGCTCTCTGTTGATCTTCAGCAGCCAGCATGTCTGTCTTCATTAGAGAAGTAAGAGAAGAACAGATGAGCTGCCCTCATTGTTCCTTTTGCATAGCTGCCAGTGGTGCAGCACACAAGTGCTCCTAATTCCCTGTGCTGCACAGAACTCACATTGAAAACAGGTTTGGGATTTTTTTAATTTTTCATGGTCATTTTTTTCCATCTTCTAAACATTCCTATTTTATCCCTGCTTTATTGTGACATTTACTGATTGTTTTTCTTAAATTCTTTTTTTGTTGTTGTTGTGCTGCCCTTCATTATATTGGGTTTTTTATGGCTTTCCTGGCATTCTGTTTGGTTCTTCTGTGGTGCCCAGAATATTCTGGGTACAGGGATATTCTGTGATATCTCTGGCACACCATTCCACCTACTGACTTGTCCCTTATTTCACAGTCCCCAGACATACAGACTCATGGGGCACAAGTGCAGATAAACCTTATTGCAAGCCTGAAGCTCCAGAGCACCGATGTAACACAGAAATAATAATGCACCATAATGGTTAGGAAAATGTATTTCTATCATAAGGAAAAGTTATGGAAACAGTTTCCTACGGCAATTTGCAAATTCCTCACTGTTGGAAGACTTTACTGTTAACTAACCAATCTCCAGGTTTGAACAGTCAGAACTAGTGAAACAGCTCTGATTATTTCTGCACACCATCTCTTCCCTGCCTGTTCACAGAGCAGAAAATTCAGTCGGATCCTTGATATCCTGCCTTGATTCCTGCCCACCTTCCAAACAACTCCACTTTTGTTTCCTTCTCATTCACCCTGAACTGTACCATGAGGTCCTCTTCCTTCAGAGCCATTGGCAGCAGGGTTATGTGCCCCCCTCCATATCTCCAGAGCTAAATCCCCTGAAATTCATTCCTCCCTCCCTAGAATGCACTCACAGCCATTAGCTGCAGCCATTTCTCACTCCCTGGCTCAGAGGAGTGAGCTGCTGTCCTGTTCCCTGAGTACTGCCAGGATTTATGTGAACGATCATTCTTAATGCTTGGTGTCCCATTTTAACATCAGCCTCAGAGATGGAGACCCACAGTTTGAGAAATGCCCCTGTCACCGTGTCAATATCCTCCTTTTTGAGATCCCATTTCAGTTCCTGCTCTCTAACACATCAAACATCAGGCATGGACAGTTTATGCCAGACCTGCCAGGGCTCTTTCATTCAGTGCAGCTCAAGTATATCAGGGCTGCTCTTGATGTCAGCAGCATGTTAAGTTTTCAGACACCTTCAGCTTGGTCTGTCATGCTGAGTGTCCTCATAAACACTGTGAGCCAGTTTCATTGCTTGCTTCCCCACCTTCTAAGATCTCCTCTGTCCTGACTGTGATGGTTTGGTCCAGGTCCTCTTCCTGGTAACCAGCTTGTTACCAGGGAAGTGACCATGCTCCCAGTATTCCATACGATTTTTACGTAACACTTATACCTCGCGTTAACCTACATCCCGCGCATATGTACATGTATATATAGTCCTTGTTCATTTTGGAGCAGTTGTCTTGCTGTAGAAGATGAGCACCAATATCAGTTCAGTTTTTCAATCAATGGCCCTTTGGTCACAGTCAGAGTTCGGCTGTAAGGCTGGTTCACTGTCCTGGGCAGTAAGAATTCAGCCGCCATGTGAGGAGAGGGGCAGCAGGCCCCAAGTTGGGGGGCCAGGCCCTCTTCCCCGGCCTTGGGCCGGCGGCAGGTATGAAGTCTCTCCAGCCGGGATGTGT
>VYXB01006542.1:11836-78984 GCA_013397135.1 Pachyramphus minor
TCCAGCTACGACACACTGAACCTGCGTCCTCAGATAACAGAAAGGACACTTTACCAGTGCTACAGCAACTGTTTTAAGGGAAGAACCTTTCTTTCTCTTTGGACTAATACAGAAGAGAAAGAAATGCTTTTGTAAATACTTTACCAAAAGAAGATACCTACCTGATATTCTTTTTATTCATAAGTTAGTTTAATGAGTGTTATAATATATATTATTCCATAAGATAAGCTAAGTTTAAGTAGTACTGTTGTAGTATATATTATTCATAAGATAAGTAAGTTTAATTAGTATTGGTGTAGTATGAGTGATTTCTTAGTTATCTTTCTAGTAATAAATCTTAGTATTATATCCCTTAAGTCAAGCCTCTGTTTTGTCTGTATAAAACCTCTCTCAACTGATAGTAATTGTGTGAAGGGGGGAGTTCGAGAAAAAGGGTTTTAATCCCCTGGGTAACCCATGACACCTGACAAAAACCAAAGCAACTGTTAAGCTCTGCCAGCACAACAGATCTCATTTTGATGACCAAAATGCTATTGTTTTGGAGAAATGTATGATTTCTTCTCTCATACCAGGTTATAGACACTGGGAGGGCAGGGAGTCATCCAGCACCTGGTACTTAACAGTGTTGGGGCACCTAAGCCAAAATGGTGCAAACGTCCTCTGCAAGTCATGTTACCTGACTTATCAAGGAGATTTGGTCAACATTCAAGTTTGTGGGGAAAACTTTCTCCCAGAGCCTGAGGTACAAGACCAATAAACCCCTCTAGGCAACCTTCCACAAAGCTGCACATCCACCACAGTTCTGCTGCTGCCTTACCTGCTCCAGAGCCATGAAAAGCACCAGAGTATCAGTCCCATCCCTGTTCCTCCCAATTCCCCAGTGGCAGTTAAAAAAACCTGTCTGCAGCCCTTTCTCCAACCTCCTCCCATAGCACAAGCAGCCCACGGGACATTCACGGAGAAATAAAACTCAGCAGCTTTCTCCCTGTGCCTGGATCCCTGAGGATCATTAAATGTGCTCTGAGCTTCTCCACCATTCAAAGACCATGGCAGAAGGAACCTCTTATCCATAGTTGTCAGAGGAATCAGTTCCAGATGATGGAGTAGAGGAACCTGTTGCATTAGCAATGCTAATTCCAGGTGCTAACAAAGGGGAAGAACTGGAATTGGCAAACCTTCCTAGCACGGGGTTTTCCTACAACAATCAGTGTGTTAAATACCAGCTTTCTGAAGGAAGAAATGACATAACTGAATGCTGATAGCATTTGACTGCAGGTGGAAACATTTATTTTATAAACTAAAATAAATAAACTAAAATAAACTTTGCTGCAAGAGAGGTCCAGTTATTTTCCAGCCTCCTCTGATTCCTCAAGGAATCACATGGGATTGTTTCCATTTTCTGGTGATGCTGATTTCAGGTGATGCTGTGAAAATATGTCTGCTAAGTTCTGTCATCCCTTTCATGTACATTTTCTTGGCCTCACCAACCAGCAGCATGTTTCAATGAGAGGGAGGAGCTGGAGTTACTCACTGGCACCTGCTTTCATTCCCTCTCCAACTTCTCTTGAGGCTGAGTGAACTTTTGTTATGCTGGATATTAAATTGCACTAAATTTTACACTTGGCCAATTCTAACTCTTGCATTTGTTCAAGAACTACAACCACAGCTGGCCGCTCTAAAAAGGTCTTACATTGTTTGCATAGCATATAGATTATATACTGCACACAGAGAATTACTGCACAAATATCCAATCAGGTTGGCAGAAGCCAGTAACTGGGAACTGGAATATATACAACAAAACAGCCAGAAGTGCCAGTGTCATTAAAGGAAACCTGGGTGCCAGAATAGGGACAACAGCCAGGGGTAACAGTGTGGCCAAGGAAACGTCCCCAGACCCATGAAACAGTGGTGGAGTCACAAATACCAACCCTTTGGCACTTCTTCACCTTCACTCAATCTCCTTCTCCCAAGGGCAAGTTGTAGGTCAAGTTTAGGAATGGTTTATACTGGGATATACAATAGACAGTGTGGGGTTTAGGTTTTGAAGCCATGAAGTTCTGTAGCTCTGATCCACCATAGCACCTCTCACCTGTCACCTCCCAGGAGTGAGCATCGTGCCCTCTTCTAAGGCAAGGGAAAGGCAGAAGGACTCTGAGGAGCATAGATCAATAGATCAATGCTCAGCAGCAGGGAGCAGCAGAGGGGAAAAACTGACTGCTCTAACCCACAGTACAAGCAAAGCTTTGGTCCCTTCTCAGCAGCAGCCCAAAGCAGCACCAGTGGCTGCTGCAGGCAACAAGGGAAGGCTCTCCTCCCCGCCTAAACTGTCTCAGACCTCACAAAACCTTTACAGCACCCAAAAAACACCCTGAGCTTGTGGGACTCCTACTGATGCCCACAGCTCTATAATCTTATCCTTTCACCAACTTGCAGCAAGTCCTTCCTCTCTTCCTGAACTAAGTCTGCTGTCACAGCAAAAAGGAGTTTTGTCATTCTTTGGATATCATCTTAAGACAGTTTATCTCTTTTGTGCCTGCAGTGCTGAAAAGCCTTGAAATGGCTCCTCCCTAAAATGAAGCTAAAAGGGTATTTTCTCCTGCTGAGGAATGAAGACAAAGATTATTTATTGGATTCTGCAAATTGCGTGGGGTCTGGCGGGGTGACTGCTTCCAGAGAGCACCTGCAGCAGCAAGGGATATCTTTGTCTCCGTGTGCAACTGAAAATTCAGGTAGTACAGTTCCCAGACTGGGCCTCCCCAAAATCAAACCCCAAAGATTAAAGCATTTTGTAAGCTGACACAAGTCAATACCAGAGCAGAGAGTCAAACACTTTTGCTTCTTTAGCCAGTGCTCTTTTCACTACATTGCACTGTATCTGACATAATAACTGCTTAATTAGAGAAAATTCACCCCAAATGTTAAGCTGAAGTGAACAGAAAGATTTTCCTCATGACAGATGAAACGTTGGCTCAATCCTTGGAAAATGCATCTGAAGTACATTTTAAAAATATTTTAAAGTCACTCTGAAAATACAAAAAGTAGTCAATATTCTCTCCTTGCTTTTCTCTTTTTAATCATTAAATTTCACCAGATTTTTTGACAAATGAGCAAAGTCAGTATTTTTTACCAGAGAGTTCTTCCATCTGCTCTAACAACTGATCAAGGCAAAATGTGTTGTCTGCTTATTTCAATAGGCACTCTGTTACTAACCTCACTGAAGCCAGTTTTTGTGGCTGAACATTACAATATTACATTCAGTTAATATTTAAAGAATAACTTCATGGTGATAAAAAATTCCAAACTAAAGCCCTAACATTTCTGCTCTGCGATGTGCTAGCTTTGCAAGAAGGACTGAAACTATGCATTAGGGCTTGCAGATTATCACCTGACATAATAATCAGGTTGGAAAATTGCTGCACTGTAATTGAGTCATTCAATTGCAACTATTGTTGGAGTTATCTCCTCCCCCTGGCCCAGGAGGCAGAGACAGATGAGCAGTGAGATCCTTGTACTTGAAACACTCCTAGGATGGGAAACTGCAGTGCTGCTGCTTTGTTTTCCAGAAATTAAAGCTGATTCTCAGGGGAAAGGTGTCACTTAGAGATGCAGGGAAATTTATCTATGAAACCAGAGGAGACTGTCAAACTGAGTATGTCTAAATCAGCTGGTATTGGGACTGATGTTTCATTGGCTTCCAGCTTTCCGTGCCTATTTATATTTTCTAAAAGCTAGGTACAAAAAAAAGCTCTTGGGAATTTTTATTTGGTGACACCCTACTCTTGCACTTGCTTACCATCCCTGGGTATAAGGATCAAAGCAAATGTGAATCACAAACACACTGAATCTGATGGTCTACTTTGCAAGTTCATTCAAGTCAGTCAATTGATCATCACATTACACACTTCAAAGCATTACAGAGGTAGACACTTGCTAAAACTATTTTTCAGTTATTCCTTGCAAAGTAGCTTGATGGTCTAAGTATATCAGGACAACAAGCTTGTCTCCCCGGGCTCTGCAACAAAAGTATAACCTCAGCCTTTCAAAGTACATGAAGCCCTATGTATGCAGTTAATTATAAATACTGTTGAAATGGAAGCTTAAAAATGGAAGGTCGTGTTCCCTCCATCTGAACATTAAATCCCTTCAAGATCAGGCTGCCCTAGATAGAAGTGGCTGTGTTCAGCTGTGTGGTATCTGTATTACAAAATGTTCTTTGAAATGATCAGATGGTGAGAGGAGTTTGACTTGTACTTTACCGGAGAGCCAAAGTAAAGAGGAAGGGTTACATACACTGCCTTTGCTAAGTGCTCTGCTAACAGCACAAGCATGTTTGTTAGAGCTCAGGAATGTCTAATGCTGAGCTCACTTTATCCTGTTGGAGATGGGCTTCAAGAAAAGGGCAAAGCCCACGAAGCACGAGGCATAATGCCTGCAGCCATTCAAATACACACATCAGAAACCATTACTAGGATTTATCATAACAACCCTTCTTTAAACTAAAATTCAGTCACAAATGAAAAATGCTGAGAGTCAGAAGATTTTGCTAGTTTTCTGTCATTGTAAATTGACATTTGCCAAAATCCTTTGCTCTTCCCCAGAGGTCCAAAACCAGCAGAAAGCTGTGCCAAGCCTGAATCCAGACCCATGCTTGGAGATGCGCTGGCTCTGTTTCCCTCTAGGTCTTATTTTGTCCCATTGCTTTTTGGACATCAAGAAGTTCTTCACTGAAAGGGTTGTCAAGCACTGGGATGGGCTGTCCAGGAAAACATTGGAGTCACCATCCCTGGAAGTGTTTAAGAAATGAGAGGAGATAGCATTTAGTGCTACAGTTTAGTTGACATTGTGGTGTTCAGTCAATGGCTGGGGTCAATGATCTTGGAGGTCCTTTCCAACTGTAATGATTCTATGATTTTCTTTCTGCCCATGTTAACCTGGTCACAATGTAAGCTGTTTCTAACATTGTTAACCTGCCAAAGACAAATCCTGTGAGCCAACTTTGCCAAATGTTTGTGCAAATAACTTCCTGTCTGACTACGCCATGGCCGCCAGCACCCAAAGGACTGATGCCTCCCACTAGAAGCACTTAGCATCAGCACTACCTGAGTTGTTGAGGGGGTCTGGAGTCTGTCCAGGGTCCACCTACACTGGGAACTGGGGCTGGCTTTTAGTTTGGGTGAAGTTTATGAGAACAGATTAATAAGTATCTATTGATTGTGTCTAAGCAAAGACAACTACAGTACACTCACCCAATTCTTTCCAGTGACACATGGATTTTATGACAATATGTATTAACTGATATAATCAATTTTCTTAAATGAAGATAAGAGTAGATCCTTAGTTAAAAGTAGGTATTCCATGGCTTTTCTGTGAGACACTTGACTTTTGAAAATCCTTTGTATCAAAATTCACAGGAGAGAAAGGACCATTAAAACAAAACTCATGCACAGATCCTGAATTGCCTGTCTTCATTCCATTTTCTACACTGTTTCCCATCAGACACTGTGAGCTTGCACTCAATGGCAACATGAGACCGGAGGTAATTCCAGGACACTCGAGGCGTCTTCATCTCAGTCCTTCAGTGCCATCCGGTCTGAAGATGTTTGTGTCGTCAAAGGCCTGTAAGAACATACAGATGCCTACAATTTCCTGTGCCCAAACAGCAGTGACTGAAAATGACAGTGGTAATGATATCCTGGCAATCAGAGCTGAGAATGAGTCACATGCTGGTTTTAACTGAACAAAGAAAACCAATAGTATTTCAATTCTGCAGGTGCCGGAAATTGCACTTGGGGTAAATCAGTGTAGCAACTCGGTTGTTTTTTTGTGGTTTCTTGATACCTTAGGAAAGTAGAAACTCAAGGAAAAAAATTTGGTAGAACTGAAAATAAAGTCTTGAACTGAAACAGATGTCTTTTTGCTGAATTCCAAAGCAAAATTAAGAAATAAAAATATTTTGTGTTCAAAAATTGTTTCAAGTGTTGACATTTCTCCAGTGCTAAATCCAAAGAAGTCTGAAAATTGAGATAATTTCAAATCAATACTTTTTAGCAGTTGTTATTAGAAAAAAGTGTATATTTTATAATTATATTATTATTGTTGTTTTATGAACTAGGAATTTAGAAAACTTTATGCAATATAATGAAATCTCATTTTTTGGGGGTGAAAATAAAATAGATGAATCTGAAACCTTTTTTTTCAGCTTCACATCTGGGACATATATTGAGATTCCCTGTGACTCAAGTTACAAATACTCTTTTTTCTGTGCTCATTGGATTTAATACTAAGGTTATGCCTCAAATATAATGTTTTTTTATAAATAGTGCTTTGGCTCAAGGGAAGCTGTCTTCATTTTATATATGTTTCTGCAGGCAAAAGTTATTAATTTCTGTTTCCCATAAAGTCAAAGTACCCAAAATTTTGAGAGCAACACACAGAAAACAGCTTTGTACAGGTAACGCTCTCAAGAGTCCATGTCACAGAATCCATCCTGTGCCCTAATCCAGAAACCACAAGACAAAAACAGCCTCGGCTCCTAAAAGGAATAGTTCATGCTGTTTAGTGCTCAGATCCCTGATTCAGCTGCTGTTATAGCAGCATAAATAGCAGCTATCATGCACGTTTTCTAAGTGCACGTTAGGAATTGCAGTTGAAACTCTTTCAGGGATACATTTGTAATGCACAGATGTCTGTCTAACCGACCCCATTATCTCTGGGATTGCGGAGGTATTATTGACACTTCAAAAATATAAGAATATTCTCTGAAAACACTAAAAACACTTGATAAGTCTTGTAGGGCTCTGAAGAGCAAATTCTTCTCCATCCATAGCTGAAAAGCTGCTACTGTCTCATTGATGATCTGAATATCTTGAATAGAATTTTAGCACAAATGAAATGTGCTATCAGCAATTGTAATTCACATTTAAAAGGGGCTCTCGCTCAGATATCTCAGTATTTTACAAGCAAGCCTCATCAATGATTTCTGTGTGGCATTGTATCCCTTTTATGGAGTGCACTGATGCAGGGCAAAGCTGAAGGGCTGGTGCCAGCCCTGTGAGAACTCATCTCTCCTGAGCGATAAACTCTTGTGGACTTCGCCTGTGGTGCCATGGATGTGTCTGTGAGACATCACAGCGACAGCAGGCTGTACACCCAGCACCTGGGCAGTGCACAGCTGCATGGGAAGGATCCTGTCACAGTAGCAACTAAAGAGATCTCTGGGAAGAGGAGAAGAAGGGGCTGGAAATCTCTGGAAGAGCTGTCGCACAGCTAAGTTCTGCCCTTGGGCAAGCACAATACCCGCTGGAGGCAGGAAGAATATTTTTAAGGGACTGGCACTTCATATTGCTGTAAAAATCAAACCCAGGCTGGCTCAGTGAGTTCTGAAGGAGAATATCTTTAGCAAATTTCCTATAAATGTTTGATAATTTCATCCTGGGTAGCATTTAATTAGCAATCTAATTAACCTTTTTGTATTTGTAGCTCACAGAGGCGTTTAGCTCCAATGCAGGCACCTTCCTTGGGGGATGAGAGCGCACACAAGGGAAATTCCTAAGCTGGGGAAGACCCAGGGGAGTCGCAAGAACAACCAGAAGCCAGCAGCTCCTGCAAGAGTGGCTGAGGAAGCACTGGGGAGACCAGGGGTAATAGCATCCACCCCCCATTCCTGCAGACGGCAGGCAAACAGGGCTGGTGTCTCATCCAGGAGCAGTTTTTGTGGCCATTGGGGCAGGAGCATGCACAGGGAGGGTGATTTTTTGACAGAGAGACAAGCCAGTGACTGAGCAGAGAGACTTGAAGTCCACAGGGCTCAGCAACTGGGCACTGCTGTGTGACCACCTGTGCAGGCCAAGGGCACTCATCCTGCCATCCCCTCCAGGCAGGATGGTGGGCACTTGTCTGTGGTGCCTCCACACACATGGAGCTGCTGAAGGGAGAGGTTGCATGTGGATATGAATCAACAGTGCACCTTGGCAGACAAAAGGGACAACTGTGTCCTGGGGTGCATCCAGCACACCATAACCAGCCAGATGAGGGAGGAGATTTTCCTGCTCCACTGTGCTGGTGAGGCCTTACCTCGTGTCCTGTGTGCAGTTTTGGGCATCACAACATAAGGAGGATACAAAGCTACTAGAGAGCATCCAAAGGAGGGCTACAAAAATCATGGAAGTCATGTGAGGAGTGGCTGAGGTCACTTGACTTGCTCAGCTTAGAGGAGACTGAGAGGAGACCTCCTTGTGGTCTTCAACATCCTCATGAGGGGAAGCAGAGGGGCAGGCACTGCTGTCCTCTCTGTGGTGACCAGTGACAGCACCTGAGGGAATAGCATGAAGCAGAGTCAGGGGAGGTTTAGATTGGATATTCAGAAAAGGTTCTTCACCCAGAGGGTGGTTGGGCTCTGGAACAGGCTCCCCAGGGCAGTGGTCACAGCACTGACAGAGTTCAAGAAGCGTTTGGACAACACTCTTGGGCACATTATGAGACACTTGGGGATTCTTTAATTCTGTCCAATGCAGGGCCAGGAAATGGACTCGATGTGGGCCCTTGTGGGATCCTTGTGGGTCTTTTCCAACTGCAGATATTCTATGATTCAATGCAGTGCAGAGCTCAGATTGCAGGAAGGGCCTGGACAGGGGGTAGGGACAGGCAGCAGACCTGCCTGCAAAGGTGTGATGAGGTGAATGCATGTATTCTTAGTCCACCTGGTGTACTTTAGTCCATTGGCTTCTTCCACTCTTTCAACAGAATTCCCCCAGTCTAAGACACAAACTTGCTGAAGATTTTCAAAGTAACTAGCAACTCTCAGAAAAACATGGCAAGGCAGAAAATCTGCAACTAAACAATTTTTTAATGAACTACAGGGATGCTTTAATGGGCTTAATTAATTGGTATTTAAATGGATTTAATGATTGGCATTAAAAATGATGAAGTGAATAAGTAATCTAGAATGTCCTCTCTCTGTTAAGATGGAGGAGAAACTTCAAAAATATTTAATTTTTACCTGAGTATCAGCATAGAACAAATGTTTGAGAACTTCATACATCTGATACCAGTTTCCCTTTCACACTCTGAGAGTTTTACCAATCCTAAAATTATGTTGAAGATTTTCATACTGATAAAAGATGCTGCATCATTTGGTGCTTACAAATAGAGAGAAAGCTTCCTAAAATGGCAAGTGCCATTGGTCAACAAAAGGCCAGTAAGTATGACGTCTATTATCAGACATTTCCTAAAGGAGGTGATCTTTGACACATTAGCAGGAGAACCTGTTTTGTTCTGTGTCTCCCTGCTCATCTCATCCCCCAAAACAGCCCATTCTCAGTCACCAATGAGTGTGCAGTTCAGTAGAGACTTTCCAAAATAATTGGTGTTTAATTAATTCAGGTTGAATACTAAAGTAACTTGCAACCATAAATATGTAAGTCTGGATCTGGAAAAGAAATAAAACCTGCAATTAATCACAAAGTCTGTGTTGCTGCCATTCAGTTAAAATATTTTTTCAATGTTGGATTAAAAAAAAATAAACAAAAGGAAAAAAAAGGACATGGAGATTGAGGACTGTCAATTATTCCAAGATTTGGGGTATTTTAGGCTATCAATGAACAAAATTGTGTGTGTGTTTTTCTGTCACATTTCACCAATCTACTCTCTTTTTGTGCTCTAGGAAGGGAGAGTTTGGAACTCTAAGTGATGAAGCAGTTTCCTGATGCAGTAATTTATGGGAAAAGACTGACAGTTCTCTGCTTTACTCAAAAAAGTTTTAGCAAGATTCAGCCACTGAGGTGATCAAATCAGGTCTCCAGTAGGGCATCTGATACCTGAGGAGGGACTGTCATTTATACCGTATTTATAACACGGTATTTTTTACTTCCTCTAAATGGTACTGTACTGCATGTGCAAATTGCTCAGTGCCTGGAGGCCAGAGAAAATAGCACCATAACTTCTGCTTGGTAAAGGAATGAAAATGAGCTTATTTGCTTTCCAAGGTTTTAGGAACCTGAGACAGAGCTCTGAAACACGTAAGGACATAACACATCGGCTTCAGCAGCTTCTGATCTGCCCTGTGCCAGTGCCTAAGCATACATCACAGAATGACCAATTCTATATCAACATTCCTGGTAATACCCCTATGTAGAAATAAAGTCTCAGCACTGCTGTATTTTCTGCTTCCAGACAGAAGGTGTGCAAATTTTGCTTGATCATTAACCACACCGTTGATCTAAAAGCAGGTCTGTTATCTCAGTGCAGTACAGGTGCCCTTCATCTTTTTGACACAGTCTTTGTTCTCTTGGATATTACTGTGTCCCACAAGCTATTTGCAAAGCCCACAATGATAAGCAGTAATGAGAGGAAAGAACGGAGTCAGCATCATTGGGTCTGCCCAGTAACAAGCCGGGAGACATTTTATAAGTAAGCCATATTCTTAAGTTTGCAAGCTACATAAAAAAACAGGGGGGACAGAAGGAAGAAACTGGACCAGACAGATCAAGATCAAATTTCCCAAGATTTGAAGTCTTTGCACATGCCAGTGAGTTTTATATACAGACTAATTAAGTTGTCTGAAAAAGAGACACCAAAGACGACATGGCAGCAAAATCTGGCAGTAGCTGTGCTTCTCTTCTTGTTAATTCTTGGAGCTTGAAGAATCTGGTTTCTGTTTCAATGTGTGCAAAGGCAGTTTTTTATTTACCATATTTCACTGATAATTATTTCATGCAGTAACTTTTATACGAGTGGTTGCTAGATGATTATTCTCCAGATGTTTATTAAAGTTGATAAATGTATTTTGGTATTAACATTCTGTAGCATGTAAAACAGTTGCAAAAGGACAGATGGTCCCTTGTAATTACTATTTCTGTTAATTAGTTATATTTCTGTTTTGTCTAGAACTGCAAAAAGAGGAGAAGATTCCTATGTGAGGTGCTCTTTATTCCCAGTGAAAGATGATTCTTGAACAAGGCAAGAGCAATTTGATAAGTAAGAGGGAGAGAAAAGGAGATTAATTTTCTGTTATTGTACAGATAAGATGCTGAGGAATAAAAATCAGAGGACCTTGTCTACACTTCTACTAGGAAACAGCTAAACAGCATTAGAGATTCTGTCTTACCTCTGAGATAAATAAATAAATAAATGCATGTGCTTTTTTACGTTCTGTGGGTCAAACATATATGTGTGGGGTTTGACACCTCAGGTACAAGTCACTTGACCGTGTTTACAATCCTTCTCACCCACCTTCCATTATTACTGCATGTGTTCCAACACTTACACATCCTTAACGTCCAAAAAAAGATGTCTGAATTAAAGTGTCTGGCTCATGCTGACTTCTAAATTGACTGGGAGTGTGCTGGCTGGCTCAGGAATAAAACACTTTCGATAACAAGTTTAATGATTTAAAATAGGGAAGGCTGAAATTGTAGTGCCCCAGTGTTGTCCAATTTGTGCATAGAGCTGTAGCACCATTTTAGCCCAGGATCTATTTGTCACCACATTAACACCTGCAATGAAACTGTCCACTTACATGTTCTCAGTCTATTGAAAATACCATAAAAATATTATCCCACCATCTGAGGGATTTAAGTCGGGTCTTTACTGTTTTGGCAGAGGAACTAATGCAACCAGACCCTCGCCTTCTGTTCAGTGTTAGCACCAGCTCTGAAATCTGTACCTTTGTGTGCTTCTGAAGATGAGACGATGCCAGATGCAAGTTTTGTAAGGCAAGTTGGGAATGCAAACTTCATTTAAAAAAAAATATTTTTTAAAAGTTACATTTGGGAAAATACGTAGGCTCTATTGTGACAATGGAAATGGATCAATTATCTGACCTCTCTTCCATACTAGCTACATTCAAAATGTTTTAAGTAGTAGTTTTTAGAGTTTCAACAGAAAGACCACCTTTTAAATTTTCTTGGAACTAGGATTAGTACTGGAGAGAACATCTCCAAGTGTGGGGATTCCACATGCTCTTCCGGTACCTGTGATAAAGTTGTGACCACTCTTGTGGTTAATACTAATAATAACATAAATAATATTCTTATATTGAGTTTGAATCCCCCATGTTGCAACTAGGATCCACAGCCCCTCATCCTGTCACTGAGTAGTTCTCTGAAAAGTCTCTTTGTCTTTGTATCCTCCAAAGAGTTGAGGACAGAAATAGAATCGCCCCTGAAGTTTTCCCTTTTTTTTTCCCACTGAACAATGTTTCCTCTGTTTCTTCTTTCACATCTTGTTCTGCTACTCCCCATCCACCCTGAGGGCTCATCTACACTGGCTTCATCCAGTGAGTCCCTCTCCACTGGCCCATGTCTCCAGCCTGACAAGCTCTCCTTGAATAGAAAATATCTTCTGCAAACATGCTGAGAGAGAATCCTGGCACATCATCCAATTCATTAATAAAGTTGTCAAGCAGTAACCATTGCTCCAGTGTGGGTCCCTAAAGGATGTTACCAGTAACCAGCCAGCAGATGGACTAAGCAGGTCCAATCACTTGCTGTTTAGCATTTTTCCCTTTCTGGTTTAGATTAGATTATTTCTGTTCTGAATAAAGGAAAAATAAAAAAGAAGGATACATTTTGTTATAGTAGCAATTAGTTACAGGTTCTGAACTGAAAAAGAGAACTTATATTAATAATATTTATTTTGGATTCTGTTTCCAGTAACTCTACTCCTAGATCAACCTTGGATTAATTACACATCGAGTAATTTTTCACTTATAATGATCAAGCTTTTGATTAAGACAATTTTCTTATATTATTGACAATACTGGCATATTATAGCTGTTGTAATACCAATTACTAGTCTATAAATAGTTTATAATTAGTCTTTTACTAATTCTATAACTTCAATTAAGACAGACTAAACTGAGTTGAGGCAAGTAAGCCAAATAATTTACCAGGATGGTTCATTTTTGTGCCTGAATTCCTCTGAAGTTTGCTTTCATTTAGAAAACAAATTCAGAGTATGTTCGTTCAGGATCAGGATCTCGGAAAAGTTCTGTAAATACAGAGCAGTAATGTTTTGAACTTTAAATTTCCTTATACTGAACCAGAACATTGGGGTTTTTTTCATTTCCCATTATTATTTCTATTTCAATGGTACAAGGAACCCATAAGAGAAAGGCACCTTGCTGAGATATTGCATAACCTTAAGAAAGTGATCTGTCCTTGTCTGGACAGAAAAGGGCTGATAACAAAAGCCCTTCACAGGAAATATTCAGGCACATACCTAAATATATCACCAGGGTGAACATTTGCAATCCATAAAGTTAACTACACTGTACATTATTTATAGTACCTAGGCTCTAAGGTGTGGGTGTGCATTCTATCCACCACCTTATAAGCCCTGCTTGTGGTACGAATCACAACCGAATTTTAAACTCAGCATAAAACTCTGGTGCAAACATGACTGTTTTCCTCCAACAAGGGCAGCTGAAAGCAGCCAGGAGCAAGAGCAGTGGTGTTGCTGGTGGCAAGTCTCTTGTTAAGACACCATCCCTCGATCATGCCTGATCATGCCATTCCCATTATACCTGACCTCCTATCACTTCTCTGGGCCAGCACCAGAAACCTGCAGCAACAACCACATACTCCACTAATGTGAGCCAAAGATTAATTATATCAAACTGTGCATTGTCCTGTGGCATCTTTCCCTACTTGTTGCTATTTGCTGTCACTGAGTTAAGACATTAGTGGGTGCCTTTTGGAATGGAACATGCAACTAAAACATGCATGATAAAGGCAACACTGTTGTCACGGACTCCAGTAAAACAACTGAATTTTGGCAGTGACATTATGATTAGAAAAATAATTACTGCCAAATGGAATCAATATAATATATTGATAACATATATTTATAGCATATATTAGGTGAATTAAAATGTAATAATTAAGATATTTCAACAAGTTCAGATGCTTTCTTTGAAATGGCTATGCTTGTTCTTAGCAAGGGTGGGAGCTGGAGAAGGTAGGGTAAGGAAGTCCACATTCTTGTCTACAGATGTGGGGTTTTTTAATGTTATGGGTGTTGAACAAAATAATTGCTGGCAGAGTTTCAGAGGACAAGAAGTTAATGAAGTGGGGATGGTCCTGTGCAGGGCTAGGAATCAGACTCAATGATCCTTGTGGGTCCCTTCCAACTCAGCATATTCTGTAAAAAAAAAAAAAAAAAGAATTTTCAAAGAAAGAAGGAAGCAGTATCAGCCATATCACATTGCTCCTGTTTGAAGTTGTTTTAAGTGAACTTCAATACAGATCCCAAAGGTCACTTTCCTGCCTGTCTTCCCTCTTAACTCTTTTCCACTCTTCCTCTTCCTCAGTGCTCTGTTACTTCTGTTTCATGCCACATTTCTTAGATTTCTTTTAGAAGCATTGTCTGCTCAAGTGGAGAAATATAGTCACGGTTCCCTCTACTATTAATTTTGATTCATTTTTAATGCTTACACAATTCCTTCCTTGAATGGTTTAGCCCAAGTGTCTATTTTCCTTTGGATCAAAGACCTTCCTTAAATCCATTCCAATACTTAATAATCCTGTTTCATTTTCTTTTGGCTTTATAATGAATGCACTTGCTGGAAAATGAAGATGACAGACCTCTAAAAGTTGCTGTGTTCATCTCAGCCTCTCAGAGTAGCTCTGTTTACAGAGACTGATATTTTAAATGTACACCTACGTGCTGTATGTACACACAAACAGGTAAACATATATTTCTAAAACACAGGAGTGAAAATGCTGTCTGAGCACATCAGGGTTAGAAACCCACGATATTGGAATCAGTTGGAGTACTTTTTTAAATAGCTGCTTTGCTTTTAAATTGAGGCTGGTGTGGCACCTTTCTCCCACTTTATAATTGCCTGGCTGGTGAGTGAAGGGTTTGTGTGAGTTGTCCCATTATCCACACCCCAGGCTGTGGGTGGGTCACAGATGGGCACCCATGAGCTGAGCAGCTGTGGTGAAGAACAAAAACCTAAAGCCAGGTATGTCCCTGCACTGTCCTGGTTACTTCCTAGACATATCTGGGTTTTAACTCCAAGAACAGCATTATAAGAAATGCATAAATAAGTGTGCTTTAGTGCTTTCCTACATGTGACCTACTAAGTCAAAAGTAACCAATTCTTTCAGATATCAGTAGGAGATTTTTAACACTGACATACTTTATGGCTTGATTGTTTTTAGGATTAGTTTTTCCGTCTATTTAATTCAAGTTATTGGACATTTCCTTATGTTACAGAGAGTTTTGGGGTCCGTCCACCAGGGGAAAAGATTTGAGAACTGAAACAGGATGATAACTCAGCATCATGCACAAGGCAACCTTATTGCTTAGGCACATTAGAGGTGTTCTAGCAACTGAAGGAGAAAAATTGCAGAGGGAAGTGCCATGTGGGAGGCTGGAAGAATATCAAGTCAGCATTAGGCTGCAGTCCATCTCCCTTAAACTGTATAACTTTAAAGGCTATCTTCTGTATATACTTAATTGCTGAATTAGACTGAAGATAATAAAAGCATATGCTTGCCCCCCTGTGGAAATAAAGACTCTTTCATGTATACCAGGCTCAGGAATCAAACACTGAAGAGTCTGTCATCACCTGCAGGTAAATCTCAGAAAGATTGTGTCCATCTTTGAAGGATTAATCTCTTTGTAGTTGCTAAGGGCACAGAGTTCACTCACCTCCACAGGGGTAGTAAACATTTTGCCCACTTTTCACAGCCTGCTTTGGACCAGCAAATTAATGAATTTATCCATTTCTTTCTTTACCACCACACCAGTGAATGACATTTTCCTATTAACCAATGTGTGTGTGAGGGGCTTATGTCTGCTGAAGGTACCTATCCAACATGTTACACAACACTGATAAAAATGTATTACTTTAGAAATTAGTGCCAGTAGAATTCTGTACAATGTTAAGACAAGGCAATGAAAGGGAAGGGCAGTTAACTAAGATGCTTAAGTCATTAAATGTTTGCATTATAAATATTTATCTTTGGAAATAGACACACTGCTATTCCCTCAATGTCATCAACTATTAGTTGTATAATCTGTGATTGTAAACACACTTCTGTTGTTTCCTAAGCATTTTGGGCTTTAAAGGCTGAGAACAGTTGAAAAGCAGTCAGAATTTATTTCCAAAGAAATTGTTCACTAGACAGATTTCCTTAATAGCTTTTTCCTTGGAAGGATTTGAAATTGCACCATTTCATACCTCGAAGCAACCATCTCAGAGATGAATTTGAAACACTGAAGATGAAGGGGGCTCCAGTAAGTCTTCAGAAACTCATAGATAGGTGATCTTGCTGTAAAAATTTGCTAAGTACCCACATATGAGCATAAAAATGCCTATTCCAAGCAGCAGTAAATGCCCGTTTTTAGCAGCGTCTTGTCACCAACAGCAACTGCAAGGAAATACATCCTATATAAGAGTATAACAAAAAGTTACTAAATGGTAATTTCTCCACATGGTCTGCCAGCCACAGGCAAGGGTTCTCCAGCAGTGCTTCTGTTCCATATGAGATATGTTGGCATCAACACGGGTATCCTTCATACAAATAAATTTACAATAATAGCCCAGTGATGAGGCTGATTTATTTCACTCTATTTTATAGTCTTTCCACCCCGCAGTGTTTCTTTCCCTTACAGTACCATTGGCCCCAGCTGCAAGCAGGCTAAGTGATGCCTCTCAAGCCACAGGAGTCCCATTATAGAGGACCCCCGGCTTGGACCATGAAATAACAGGTGACTAAGGCATGTCAAGTGCACTCTCGTATGCAACAGAGCACACCAGGTTGTGGATGGTCCTTTACAACTTTTGGAAGTCAGTGCTCTTCCATGGCATTCTCCTGGCTGCAAGGTAAAACTGGTCATGGGCTGTTTTGCAGTTGCAACACAGGTCACAGTCACAGAATCACTGTGTCATAGAATCATTTTGTCATAGAATAATAGAATCATAGAATCATTTTCGTTGGAAAAGACCTCTAGGAGCATTGAGTTAAACCATTAAGCAAATATTGCTAAGTCCAGCATTAAACTTCGTCCCTCAGTGCTGTATCTACACACCTCTCAAATACCTCCAGGGATGGTGACTCAACCACTACCCTGGGCAGCTTCTTCCAATGCTTGACAACCCTTTTGGTGAAGCAATTTTTCTTAATATCCAATCTAACCTTCCTCTGGCACACCTTGCAGCCATTTCCTCTTGTCCGATTCCTTGTTCCTTGAGAAAAGATTGACCTTCAACTCGCTATATCCTCCTTTCAGATAGTTGTGGACAGTGATAAGGTTCCCCCACGAGCCTCCTTTTCTCCAGGTTGAGCCTCCCAGTTTCCTCAGCCACTCCTCATAAGACACCTGCTCCAGACCCCTCACCAACTTAGTTGCTCTTCTTTGATACAATGAACCCAGGCTTCTGCAAGAGGGAGTCAAACACCAGGAGGACAGTAACCAGCCTATAGGTTTGAGAGGCACAAGTACAGTCAGGGGTAGGTGCAAAATAGTGGGAAAAACTTGAAGTGAGGGCCAAAACCTCAATCTTAATTTCAGCACAAGCTACGCAGGTTTGTGGAGGGAGAGAAGAGAAAGCCGAGTATCAGAATGATACATCTCCTTTCCACTAGTGGGATCCCCATGTCCCTTCACTTGTATCCTTAGCCAGTTCATTTTCCTAATTTCCAGGACTTTCAGGGTGCAATTATACCTTTAAATTACCACTCAGCTGAAAAAAAAATCGTGTAACCTGCAAGTTAATCGGTCACATCTCAGCAACTTAATTGTGTATAGAGCAGTCAAGTCCATGAAAGCTGTGTAAGGTGACAGCACCTGGAAACCTGATGTTTCCTTCTCCCAGTCTCTAATTGTTAATTTATCAACTGCATCTACTCCCCTCTCTAAAACAATTGTCGGTTTAATTAACATTTTACTTGGAACTGATTTCTTCATGAAGGTGACAATATATATGCTTCTGTGTCTGCTTATCAGAGAAATGCAGCGTCAGTGGAGCATTGTTGAGAGGTGGATAAGTACATAAGATGTATTTGGGATCAAAAAACACAACTAAACAGATTTTCAGATTTACAGAAACCCTTTTCTAATCATTTTGATTGAACAGTCTCATCCTTTACCTTTATTGATTAAAAATATAAAGGTCAGTTTGTAATTAAAAGGGTTTTTGAAAACAAATCCCAGAAAGTTTAATTTTCAAAGTCTCTAAAATACTATCTTTTGGTGTTTTTGAATTGTTTCTCCAACTTAATTTTTGAAAGAAAGTTTCATCAAAATCAGTGAGGCTTGGTGAAAGTATTGACTGAAATTTCTGGAAAATATCAATGAGCAAGTAAAATCACATTCAATGCCCTGGAAGAAATAACTGACTAGAAAAATGTGTGTGCAGCATTCCTATTAAAAGAAAAACCCAAATCTATTGCTGTCTGCTGTTAAGATCTGGTGAGCAGCTTTGCAGAGAGCAATGGGTCCTGCAGTTCTTGTTCCTCTGTAGCATCCTGCACAGATCTTTACTTAGCACTAAATTTGCCTGTAATGATCACACTACTATATAATTACTATTCATGTGCACTCTCTTTGCTTTGTCATCACTTCTCAGGATTGAATAACATCTCTTAGGGCAAGGAATAAAGTAGAAGGAATAAACTTGTAATGTCATTTGGAGATATGCCTTGGCTCACATGAATGTCACTTGGTGCTGCCAGAAGATCTGGAAGTTGAACCTTATTCCTACTCCCTCTCTTTCTCCAGTGAATCGATTTCTCACAAGTCTTGTCCTCAAGTTTTTCATCTCCGGGTTTTGAAATCATTAGAGTGATTCTGGCATTGCTTCCAGGACAAAGTCAGTACAACTTCAAGGTCTTACTCTGAAAACTTGGTTGGGGCTATGAAGGCTGTGTCTGTGTAGCCTGTGGGCCACGTTTCTTTGCAATGTTAAAAGATCATTACATCAGTAGGCTGAAACCTCATATTTCCATATAGAAGGGCACCCAGTGCTGTTGGAAATTGCTGCTCCAACTAAATGTGTGACACCTGTTCTGTGCTGAAATCCCAGCTAAAAATATATATGGCACTAACAGCTGCCCCTGTTGTAAAAGGAATACACATTTGTACTACATTGACGCTGAAATCACTCCCTCAGTTGGTTAGGAAATATTAGAGATGTGGTTTAATGGTGAATTTGGCAGGGCTGGGCTAAATGTTGGACTTAATGGGCTTGGAGCGTCTTTTTCAACCTTGATGATTCCATGATTCCAAGTACTGAACATTTAAATTTCATTAGATAAGTATTTTGACATTTCAGAATTTTTTGTCTCACTCAGAATATTAGGAAATTGCTCTTAAAAAAAATTACTTTGAAAAAATAAGCATACAAGAACTGGAAGTTGTCTCCTTTCCCTTTCCAGGTAAATCCACACTATGTTTTCCGTGTCAAAACCAGATTAAAAAAGCCTAAGTGATCTGGAAGTTGAGGTCAGGAAGAAAACAGCCTGATATATAATAAAAGACTAACTTCTTCTCACTTGCTAGAACTGATTCTGATTCTAAGAGGTAGCAGGAGAGGGAAGAAATATCAGGCATCAAAAGGATTTTCGTTTTTTTGTGTAAAGAGGAAAGAAACGTCAGGATAAAACCTGACATATCTCAGAGATTTCAGCTGTTGCAGGAAGAGGATAAGTCTATCTTTCATTTCCTGAAAAGAGCTTGCCTGTTTCTTTCTTTCCTTTTGGCAAAACAAAAAAAAAAAAAAACCAGAAAAAAACCCCAACCCACACACAAAAAACCCCCCACAAAACAAACAAACAAAAAAGGCAAATCTTTTTCAGTCTGACATCAGATTTGTTCTCTGACTAAATTGGTTTTGGAGTTCCTTATCAAAATATTCTGGGAAACTATCATATAGATGCAGCCTATATTAGAAATGCCAGAATACCATTTGTAAGCAGAAAAGAAATAACAGCATAGGAATAGAAAGGAAATATCTGATTTTTTTTAATTAAGATGAAAATGCTATGTTTTTTAAAATTTAATCAAAGCATGAGTGTTGAAGGCAGAGGAAAGGTTGCATCTCATAAGTAAATGCTTTGCATAATCAGCAACTTCACAAAGATGTTTATGGGGTGCTATTTTTTTAATCTTAAATTTGATATCGATATTAAAACAAATACCTGGAACTCTCATCAAAAATGCATGATCTAACTTGTTACCCAGTCCTCCTGACTTTAACATCTATCTGTTGTTTGAGAACTTGATTCATAATGGTAATTCAATAATCATTCTGCACATCTGATTTATTCTTATGATTTTTGAAATTAGAATATAAAGAGTATCTTCACTATAGACCAAATGTTCAGACTGTAGATGTCCAGAAGAGGCCTCGGGAGTGATTAAATCCGGGGATTTTCATTAATCTAAATTCTTCATTACCAGACATTTAGAGAAGAAAATTCATCTTTGTGTTGACAACCATATGGTCTTCAGCCTGAGCTAGCCCCAGTCCCTAAAAACTGAAAAATAGACAAACAAACAAACAAAATATCTAATTCCATGCTGTTAAACAATTCTGTCCATCCACAGAAAACAACAAATCAATTCCAAATTTCAAGACTGAAAATTATCTTTATTTCAAACCACGACAGAGGATGGGTAAGTACTGAAACAGTCAGGGAAGAGAAATAAAACAGACTTACAAGGTATTCAAAATATTTGGTTTGAGTTTGACTTTCCTGTAACGCAAGTGAAAAATCTGAATTAGACATTTTGAAATGAAGCAATAAATATTTTGTCATTCTGAAAATGCCAGCCTAGGGCATGATGATTTGATGTTGCCATGCCTGTTTTACTAAGTGAAATCCAATAGAAATCAAACTTATTTAATGACTTTTATTTTCTTAATGCCATTTAGTTCCCCTGAGGTTTCTTTAAGCTCTTCTGTACTGCAGACTCTCTTCAAAGCAGGAGGAATTTTGGCTTGAAGACCTTGGTTAAAGAGACTTTAGGAACTGACCCACATCACTGTCAATGTGCATAGAACGACTTTATTCAATAGAACAATGGGCTAAGTCAAACCACAGCATTGGGGCAGGATCAGTAGATCTTGGCTTATCTGAATTCTGCTAAAAGGTCCATCTAATACCTCCGCTGCAGAAAAAAAAAGGGAAAAATCCACCTTCTTAAATAAAATCTGTTAAGAGAGGTGCCTGTACATATGACAATGGGGCATGCAATCCTCAAAGCAACGCTTGCTTGTTTGTTTTCCTCTTCACGGGAGAGGAATTCTGTTTACAGCGCTGATTGCTCCAGTAAAAATCCCAACACACACAAGAGCTTTATCTTTATTGGTCTTTGCTGGTGCAGCCGTCCCTGTTGATTTCTTTTTGCCCTTATCTGTATAAATGGCAAAGATCATTGCAAAGCACAACAGAAAAAAGAAAATATTATCGTACAGCACATGGCACAGTATAAGTCTCCTGCTGGTGGGTACTCCTGACTGCAATTAGAATTCATACAGTGTTTACACAGAAAAGAATCAGGCATGTGTTCAATAAAAACACTGCAAATGCGGGAAGTTAAACTGGGTTTCAATTCAAGCATCCAGATGGAAAATACTTTTTACAATTAATGGAAATAGGACCACAGGTAACATAAGCCAAAACATAAGTAATGACATTGTATATTCAGGTCGTTTATGTTAACTGAATCTCATCTAGTTCTAAATAGTGACTGTCAAGAGTGGCAGGTGAAACTGGATATAGGGCAATGTCATTTGAAAACATACACTCTAGCCCTTTATTTAAATAGTATTTTTTCACTGTACATTGTGATCCAAAAATATAAAGTAACACATTGAAGAGCATCTGTCACAAATATAGCTTTGCAGTTTTATCTCACTCAGATGAAAATTTGTTTAACCAAACCAATGTATTGCTGAAAGCTTACAGTAGACTATTTTTTGCAGTAAAAAATAATGCCACTTGCTATTAATCCTCTTAACTACTGCTGCATACATAGTAATTAAAATATTTCATTTACACTTGTATTATTCCATCTTCAGAATATTATTTATGATAGGCTGTCATTTTACTGTGATATAATGCAATAAGACCTAATATCCTATTAAAATTAAAAAGTGTATTTAAGTCACATAGGTGTTGCCATGAAAGAAAAGAAAACAACTTGTTTTTCAAATTAATTTGGACACAAATTGGGTTAAAAAAAGAAATTCTGAAATTTTGAAGGAATGTTTAAAAATAACAATGATGTTAATAATTTTTTTTCAATAAAAATATTTTCTTCCAAGCCCAAATATATAACACTAGTTTGTCAGGGCTGTTGTTCAAAGAATTTCTTATTCCAGATGCATCTACCAGGACATAATTGTAGTTTTTATTGGGATTTGTGAGGAATAAGTCTGCATGGAAGCGTTATACCTCATGTATATCCAAATTTCTTTCAGAAGTTTTTGGGGTTTTTTGTAGTGCTGTTGCGTATTTTTATTAAAGGTCATCATCATTTTAAGCCCACACTTCTGACGGAAAGTTTCTATCTATGCACACACCTGAGTTTGGATTTGGTGCTCCGCACGCTTGATTGCTGGATCTGAGTGACATCTCTGCTGTCATTCACCGCGGTTTAACGTTGTCAGCTCATGCACCATCCCCGCTGACATTCACGCTGCATAAACAGCCCACAATTACCCAAATGAAAGGCTGTTATTGCCGCCAGAAGAATGCAGCCCTGCCCCGAAGCGTGCAAAATGAGGGGGTTGCAATCACCAGCCTCAGATAAGCGTTCCTGAACAGCCCCTTTCAACAAAAGTTCGTGTGTGAGTTTCGGAGCCCTATTCAGTGTGGTAATACACATAATTGATGCCTTTTCATCCTCCTTTGTTCAAATCTCCAGTCAGCTTAATTAAGATCTTGTGAGGCGGTAATGAAGTAAACATTTCCACGAATATCTGCATTAGTTGGATGGCAGATGCCTGCAATTAAAACACTGTAGCTATATTACAGCACATATTGCTTTCAGAACTGTTCAGAACTTCCCAAAAGAGTGTTTGTGGGTTTTTCCTAGACGGAACCAGGACCTCCACAAATACCAAGGGAAGTAAATAGGACGTGGACTAGACCCTTACAGAACTTGGGCTCACCTTTGATTTTCTTTTTGTGAGAAGAACTTTGACTGTGGTGATGTATGTTAAAAAAAAATTGCGTAAAGCCATCTCAGTACACATTTTAGTTGCTGAAATTTAGTCAGGATCAGATTTACAAAGGATAGAGTGAAAAAGATGAGGGGAAAAAAGAGGAGTCACTCAATGGAAGAAGGGACATGGTAACTAATTCAGCTCTTTTGCCAAAGCAGTCATTGGCATGTCTTGAGAGCTTTGAAAGCTTAATAATAGGCACACATTAGATCATGCCTCTGAATTCAGGACCAGAGAATAGATCTAGATATCCCCTGAGGCATGGAATATCCCGATTTTCATTAAAAGTCCCTCAACTGCTGTACTTAAAGGTTCATCACCCTTCACCTCAAACTGCCTCCCCTCACAGGCAAGTAGGCACTTCCAGCCTTGCAATTGCTCTGAAATATGTAAACTATATGTTTAGGGGAGAGAAAACAGTTGCCATGAGGTATCTACACAGCCTCAGCTAGGAGTAAGTCCCAATAAAGTACTCATCTCCATGTGCCAGAGAGGAGCAGGCAGTGGCCATTAAAAGTTAGACCACCACCTGGGGTGGGAGAGCTTCCCAGGCAGGTTTTATTACACTGACAGAGCTGGGAAGGACATTTGACCTCTTGAAAGTTGAAACAACACAGTTCAGCAGGAGAGGAGCTGGGAGTAGGTAAGAAGGCATTGAGTAATCTGACAGATGAACCATGTGGAGCAGAAAAGCAAATGGCTCAAAGAGAGTTTTCTTGTAGGTACTACTGAGGAGAAGCAAGCAGCTCACCCAAAGGCAGGGCAAGAAATTAGAAAGAGGTGGCTTTGACAAAAAAATTATTGCACCAAAATGATCCTTACGTTATGTGAGCTTTTTAATCAGTTTACTCAAACAGAACATCCAAGAAAAAGAAAGGAAAGAATAAAAGAAAGTTAAAACCCCCCACTACAGTGTATTAGTCCATCCCTCCTCAGTTGTTTTTTTTTGTGTCAGTAGTAGAAAATCGTTTTGGGTAACCCACCACATGATGATGATGATGAACCCACCACAACTGCTGGCCTGCAGATCTAACACAGCAGATCCAATACATACATTTTGGTCTTGTTAGAGAAACACTTTTGTGCTGCATCTTCATTTTCATTCCAGATTATGGAAATGGAAGGGGAGGGACAGACAAGAGCAAAAGAAATAAATAGAATCTCTTTTTTTTCTTTCATTTCCTGCTTTCCTGCTACCCAATTAGTAGCTGTGCTCTTACTGTTTTGTCCTTCTACCACTGACTGTGACTTCCAGTACAGAGAGAAGTCCTTCATTACTGCTACCAGCCAAAGCTGCTTAATGAGGGAATTACCATTCACAACTGTTATGGCAAACACAGAAAGCACAGTCTAGCAAATCCTCTTATCACCTGGTTGCTGATAACACCTGCAAGCCAGTTCCAAGCATCCATTCACCTTCACAGTCTATTTTCTCACTAGAGAAACCAGTTTGCTGCAGCCTAAGCAGGAGAGGACATAGGTATCCATAAACAGACCTCAGCCCATCAGGAGCTCACTTCTGCCATGCTGTTTTCCTGCAGGACTCCCAGATGTTTGGAAGAAAGCTCTCTGGGAAACATTTCACGTTATTAGTACTAAAGGGAATGAATTACAGAAAACAGGTTTGTCTTTGAGTCCTCAGCAAGGCCCTATGTGCCGTGACAAAGCCTCTTCTCTTCTTTCCCTGTGTATTACTTTTCTTTGTCTGCACTGAAATGTTAAATGTCTTAATTTCTACTATACAAAATGAAGATCTAGTCAATATAGTCAATGAGGTCTAGAAAGTTATTCAGTTGATCAAATACAGATTTACTCTAGGAAAAACTGGATTCTCCAGGCCTGAACCCAAGCCATTCAAACCATCCCAATAAATCATAAATTACCCCCAGATTTGCTGCTATATCAGTCTTCACATCATCAGTCAGCCTTGCCATAAAATGTTTTTATTGCCTAAACTATTGATAAAAATATTAAAAGCAGTTGATAATTATCTAAGAAGCCATATAGGTATTAGCTAATGAATAACACCTGTTTGAGACCTAACACTGAGGTGGTTTTTAATACATTTAATATCTGACTAGTTAATGAAAGAATTTTCCATCAAAACAATACTAAATCTAGTGATTTGCTAGTCCAAGGAAATTAATTTCTATCCTATTTCTTTTACCAATTATAAATATAGTCCTAGCCAGGGGGATGAACAAGCAGTTGCGTGGTGCTCAGTTGCTGACTGAAGCTAAACCATGGCTCTACCTGCCATGTATAGTCCTTGACCTCTCTTTGAACTATTTGAACTGGGAGTATTTAATAAAGAAATGCACTAGTTTTACAGCTGCTATCATAATTTCAAAGATATGTGCATATATTAAAATTATATGGCTAATGTAAATTTATTATAGTAACATAAATCCATTACTCTGTTAATTATTCCAGGCATATTGTGTGCACAGAATAATATTCCATACAACAGCTAATATTCATTTGGCCTTTTGGGTCATTCAGCATATAAACTGTTCATGCTTAAAAATTGCATTCCCTTATGCTGTGGTATTTGTGCAATAACTCACAGGTCTAACTTTCAAGGGATTCTTGCAAGGCTTTTAGTTTTCCATTGATCCCCCAAGCTATGCCTATCCTACTAAGTAAAGCTATTAAGGACATTTCTCGGAGGCCAAATGACATGGTTTGACTGATGCTCATACATCGAAACTCTCTTTCCCTTGAAACAAAGTGTCTAAATTCAAATTACCAATGGGAATAGTTGCTGAGAAATCTGATCCCCAGACAGTGCCAGACCCTCATCCGGGGCTGTGCTAATTAACACACACCAGAAATAGGCCAGGAGCTGTGCTGACCATTAAACTGTACGGGCATTTGGAGGTCATGCCTGAGCCTGTATCCAGACACCAGTTTGTTCCCTGGATGATCTCAGCTGCAGTTTATACACCACTGGGGCTCCTACATGACTGGTATCAAAGCCAGACAGTAAAAGAACTACTTGTGGGTAAAGAACAGTGCCTCAAGGATGAGGAAGTTCCTTATCTCCACAGCTGTCTTATCGAAATCTTCAATACCAATGTCAAGATATTCAACTCTTTGTACAAGAAATTTGCTCATCCTGAAGAATCCCAGGGTGCACATTTGCCTCTCCAGGGCTCATAAGGGTAGGGAAGCCCACTGAGCATCCACAGAACTACCTGGCAACAGGTGGCAGTTATTTTGGGGGTGTTGATTTAGTTGATGCTTTAATTGCTGTGAAGGCAGGAGGAGCTATATTTACAGTAATTTTAAATATAGCTTTAGGTTAGATATGGCCTTGGAGTGTACAGCTTAATTCTGATGTTGAACTGTATAGGATGACATACAACATATGTATAATTCCCACCTGCAGTGAGGTAAACATCAGAACAGGGCTTGTTCTCTACTGCTGCAGCATCCCAGGTTATGTATAACTGGTCAGCTTCTGCTGCAGCTCCATTTCATACACTAATGGAGACAGGTTTGATCCTGCTCCTGCTCTTTGCCTCAGTTCCCAGCCATAAAAATCCAAAAGTTTCCATGTAAGTACTTCACAGACACATTCTGAAGATATTGTGATAGTGAGGGCATAGGTAGATTCTCCTTATTTAACTTACTAAAGCAGAATAAAGGCAATAGAGACCCATGCAGAGAGAGATACAGCCTTTCTTAAAAAAAATTCAAGCTTCTCTATTCATCTGTAGAGTGGATTTTTATTTTTGTCACTGAGTTCTAAACAAGAAGGATATAAAGATGTTTAAGAAATATTTCCTGATGTTTTCCTCCACTCCTTAAGCCTTAGAGGTCACATTTTGCATATCTAGCAGAAAAATAGATTGCATCCTCCTCTGTTACCACTCTGACTGTTCTTGCCATGTCACCAGATTGATGTTCACTATTTCTGTTACAATACTTCTAAAACAGAGCCATTGATCCTTCCTGTAACATAAAACATTTAATCAAAATAATCAGTTAACTAACCTGAGGAATGACTTGATCAGAACCATCTGGACTTTGCTCTCTCTCAGATTGTTGCCTGCCTCTTCAGTTACTTCATGGATTTTGCTGTGACACAAAACCATGTAGAGATGGCAAATAGCACCGTGTTATTACCCTTCATGGCTTTGTGGATCAATGGGATTTTTGCTTTCTCATTTTAAACATCCAGCTTTAAGCCACCAGGTAATGGCAGACATACAAGGGAATGCCAAAAATTCACATTTTAAGAGCTATATCTGAAAAGTCTTGGAATGGAATGTGTAACAGCAAGGGCGTAGAAACTAAGTTGAGTGCTTTAAGAGCCTGGGACACCTGAACGAGAAACTTACGAGTTTGACTAGATTATTAATGTACTTTAGGTTTTGCTGAACTTGTACAACTTTCATTCTGTGGCAATTTATACAGACATAGACTTGGAGAAGGGTTTTGCTGAGCTCTAGTTCCAGAGCAATTTATGCCACTTTCTCTCTGGAAAAAAGAGATAAAAATGAAGTGAATTTAGGCTTCTTTTTTCAAAGGACATTTAGTTCCTTGATTAGCTTGTTTTAGTAATACAAATTGTCTACTGCTGGGAAAAAAATAGCCCAAACTTTTCAATCAGCTTCACCATGAGAACCAAGCCTGACAGAAAGTAATTTAAAAAAACCCCAGCAAAACAGAAACAGAAAAAATGAATGTGCCTCTAGAGCTCAGTCTGATAATAACCTCCTCTGTAAAATTATATGAACTCCTCCTCTGTAAAATTGTATGAACTATCTGTTCTGGAACAATAGTATAGATGAGTTAATTGTAGATCTAAAAATTGTTTGCCACCTGCTGTCTATTCTGTCGCCAACACCTGTTTTGGCTCATGCCCTCCTTAATTAAAATGTGATGAGCAAGCAGACAAGTTCAAAACATAGTGCTGACAGTGTCTGTACAGCTGACATGAAATTCATATCTCTAGCCTTCATCCAAAGCCAGGAAGTAATATATATGTAATGCAAAGGGCAGGAGGAATGTGCATGGTTTGGGGTTGAGTTGTTTTGGGTTTTTTTCTTCCTTCAAAACTCTTACAACAATGAATCTGTTCATTAACGCTACAGTTGGTTGTGGTAAATTGAGGATAAAAATCATGGGCTTTTTAGACCAGAAAAGCATCAATTAAAAAATGATATATATGAAATATTGTTAGTTAACCATTCCAAATATTCTTTGGTCATTTAAAAGTGAAATGCAGACTGAAAATTCTAAAGCTGTTACCAGTTTTCATCTTTGTCCATTCCTTCACTTCAGAACTAACATAACTGGACAATATCCCTTTTAAGAATTTGTACCTCTAAGCATTTTTATCTGCTGCAGCAGAAGCTACCAGAACGCCATGACATTCAGTCCCATCTGGTTTTCAGAGTTGCTTAAGCAAGTTAGAAACATCTCAAAGCTGTAAATGTCACCCTGCTCAGGCTGAAACTTCTCAGAGCATGTAACATGGGTCCCTGGTCTGTTTTCATGATGGGCACCACCCATTCCTAGAGATCCATGAGCATCCAAGCTAGACCACCAGGTTGCAGGACTGCCCAGATTCCCTAAAAAAGCTCCAAGTGCTAAACACTGATAGAAATATATGTAATCTGGCCGCTTGTGCTGTTGTCTAACAAGATCGCAGAGAAAAAGACTCCAGGCCAACCTAATGTATAAGGTAAGATAAAAGAGAGGGTCCTTTAATCAGGCGTCAGGCCCAGGGGAATACACATGATGCAAATCCCCCAGACAGTGGTTCTATGATTTTATAATATGGTCCATCCAATCCCAGAACTCTCAACCCCCCAGTTTGCCCAGTTCTGCCCCCTGACACACCCCTTTGTAGGTCTGGGGGTGTTTGGGTCCCCTTCTTCCTCATCTTTATCTTCTTCACAGCTCCTCCAAAATTCTGGGCTTGAAGGTTGTTTTGTCTGTGTCGTATCTTCTGGTCCAGGCCTAGGGTGTGATGTTCTTAAACAGAGGTGTTTTTCTACAATTCTACCTTGAAAAGAAGACTCAACACGCTAAAGGAATTTAGAGGGATTGATATGAAATGGGGTAACAGGATTGGGTATGTGTAAACTATTGTAGTAAAGGTTAAGGGATATAATGCAGTTACATTAAAATCTACATTGTCTACACAACTACTTCTAAAATGTACAAAAGTTAAAAAATCCAAAAAGTTCTGAGGCATCAGTGCCAAGCATCCTATAATTCTTCCACAGAATTGTCTCCTATGTAGTGCACTCACCCATAAAATGGAAGGCCTGGTACTGATGGAGAATTGTATACTAAATTCTGGGGTAGAGACTGAAGAGGTAGATTGCACCATGATAAATGTATTTTACAATGCAATTTGATGTTTGAGACAGAAGAACAAACATCATGGCAGCAGAAAATGACTGAGCTGAAGGTACTCTGATCCTAACTTGGTAGTTAAGGAACTCTAGTCTGCAGAGTCCCAGCAGTTCTACCTTGCTTGTGCATTATATATTCAATGTGTATATTTAATAGATATTCAAGAACCATCTCAATGCAATTCTGTGCAATGTGCTCTAGAAAGACTCTGCTTGAGCAGGGAGGTTGGACCACATAACCCCACCAGTGATCCCTTCCAACCTTAAACATTCCGTGATTCAGGGATTAGAACATCACTGGATAAAACCATTCCTGCAATTTGAGTCCCAAATCCCAGATGTGCCTACTCACCAGCCAGTGTCCTACTTGAGTATTAACACCTCCTAGCTGCTGTTTTCCTGGCTTTATTCCTGGCCTCACAAGGGCTTTAACTTCAAGGGAAGAAGGAGAAGAAAGGAAGAAGGGGAGAGATTTTGATGCAGGATATCCTGAGGTATCAGAGGATACAGGTGACAACCACCTCAACCCTCAAGACCATCCTTCATTGTCATGAAATGTATCACAGAACTGAAAGAACCACCCGAACATTATGTAAGAACTTGCTTCAATACCAGAATCTCTTGTGATCACAAATACTTAGTTACCAAATACTGTCATAACCTAATGCCAAGAGAAGAATCAGGATCTAAATAAACCTTAAATTGTTAAGATCCTGTCCTGGAAAAATGTTTTTCAGAGTGATCCCTTCCAAGCTTTTAATCAGCCCTCTATCACTAATAAACTAACCAACAGTAGCCAGCTACCTGTAGATGATCTGTATTGAACAGAGACTACATGGGCTAAAAATGAAAATTTCCAACCCATCCATGTAACTCCTGCAGTACAGGATACTCCAACAGCCTGTTGAGAACCTGTAGGTCCTGCATTTGCACCAAATGTCCTCATGGAAGATGTTGAAGTGAAACAAGAAAATCATCTTGAACCAGAATGAGCTCATCTGGAGAACTGCTAAAGAACTAAAACAGGTGGGAGAAGACTCTTTCTCTCAAGGCAGTCATGAAGTCTCCGCCCTCTCAGTCCTGATCCTTCTGGGAGATCTACTAAATGCATTAAAATACGACACTAGGACCACAATCCCACAGCTCTAGAGCATAATATCACACACTAGTTCAAAAGATGTGTCTTAAGATAATGCACAGTCACAATTCCCTGGTCAGATCTCTATATTCTTCATTTCAAAAAACCAATTTCTCTTTCCTTAAGGATAATTGTGCCATTGTCTATCCTCTTACAAATGTTCTGCTGCTTCCTAGGTACCAACTACCTCTGCTTTCAAATAGTGTAAATAATTAATTGATCTAATTACACTCTGAGCAGTTGTTCTCAGTTTGTATTAATTTTTGAAGATTTTTGCTTCCATTTTAAAAAGCAAACACTTTGCTTTTATAAGTTCATATTCTAACCTTTACTGAGCTATGAAAATAAGTAAAACTAAAATAAGTTTTAGTCCAAAGTAGGATTTTAGGACAATTAGATTTGGGAAGATGTGACATGAAGGGAGCATCTTACAAAGGCTAAAATTCTTCTAGAAGACGCCAACTGTAATAATACCTAGTTTCTCCTTCTTGTGATGTTACAAAAAATGTTTTGTAACAAGCACATAAAATAGTTACAATTGTTGATTAACTTTTCTTCAGAAGTGTTTTGCCTTGTCTTGGTTTTTTAATGTAAAGTTTCTGAATATTAATTTGACTATGTATCAGCAAAGAAAATTAAATAATTCTATACGTTATCTACTATTTAAGATGTTCTGCTTCTGAAATTAAGTTGATTTAGATTTTTTGTTTTGGGTTTTTTCCTAGATTATCATTAGTGTTATGATTTTTTTTCCTCAGATTGTTGGAAGGCAATAAACTACCACCATAAGGTAGTAGTGGGGGAAGCAACAAACTGACCTTTTCTATCACAAAACCTAGACCTTTCTAATATTTCCCTCATTTCTTTTCCTGCCCCACACTCTGGACTCATCCAGCCCTAATGTACATATTAAGTGGGAATGACCATACAGGGTGTGTTTTTCTTATCTCATATCCTGGGGTGCCTTATACCAAACAGTGCTGCTGAAGGGGCACAGTCCCCACCTGAGAGCCAACTCAGATTTCTCAGAAATGTCCTGAGAATGCATTTCAAGCTGGTTTCCACAGCGAATCTCCATGTTGATGGCACCTAACTGTTCACCACAGCAGGAGATATGCAAAGGAGAGCATCTCCTGACATGAATTCACTCACAAACAGACAGTTATTCTTTCATGTTGTTTAATGATGGCTTCTTCCTCCTTTAAATTTGCAACATTCAGATATTTACAGGTCACATTCTCTCTCTTTGTTTTTACTCACATGGGCTGTACACAGATGAAAACAAATAAAATTCCCATTTCTGCAGTAGTTTGTAACCCTTTTGGTAGCAGCCAGTACCAAAAACATGTATTAAACATTTTTATACTTTGAATTTCTTACAATTTACAAATCTTTCTGACAGTGTGTTCTTCAGAGTAATTGTGTTCTACAGAGTAATTGTTCTGTATTTTCAGACTGAATATTTCTCCAAAGAGGAGGCATGAAATTCCTTAGATGACAGCTGAAAATACAGCAGCTTTATTAGTTTTCATATATCTTACTAAAATTGTATTCTGGGCCCATAATGCAAAGGAAAGGTCTATTACATCAAAGACATGAATAAAGATGCACAAGGAAAATTAGAACTGCTATCTGCATATACTCAGTGCTAACAACATTGCCAGCCTTTGTTTAATAAATAGAACCCTCATGTAAAATTAGACAGAAGAGACAATGAAATTAAGCATATGCCTAAAGTAGTTTGATTCCATTACTGTGAAAGCCTATTAGAAAATAATTACATTGCTACACTTTCTGCTGTTGGTATGTAACCATATTGGAACAGGTGATACTGGAATTGAAAAGTTTTTTAGGAGATGTTTCGATCCAGGACCAGTTATGGCATAGCCCTCCAATTAACTGCAGATTTGGAGGGTATGTAAAGGGACCAGACTTGAGCTTCAAAGCATCTCATGTTGTTTGCAGAAGGCAAAAGGCAATCAGGTGAGGCCAGAGGTATCTGAGTAATTAAAGCATCATTTCATGTATTTAATTTGGAGTACTCCACCTAATTGAAACAGAAATTATGTTTTCAAAAATGTCCTTATTGAGCTGTTGCACAAGAAGCAGAGCTGAGGCTACCTTTCATAATAAGGCACATAGAACAAGGCACATAACAAGTCCAAAGACACAGCAACACCACAGTGAGGAGAACCCAGAGCTTAATCTAAACATGGAACAACATCTACATCATGCAAGAGCCTGAAGATCCTAAGACTGCCTGACCCAACACTGTTTCATCCAGTGGAAATTCTGTGGCTTCTGATCCATCCTCCCATGCACACCATTGACCTTCCCTGGCCAGAACAGCCCATGGGATGCCTAGAGGCATCATTTCAGGGAGCCTGGTGTGTAGGTGGCTGCCTGAAGTGGGTTCAGCTGAAGCCCATCCACCTCAGCTTCCCAGATACTAGGATAACTGGTCTTGTACAGGAGACCACATCATTCAGGAGAGTCACCAAGGCTATGGGAAAGTAACAGTGCCAAGGCATGTTCTGTCACCAGCTCCTCTGGTTGTTTATAAGGTGCTTCAATGGAGAACACTACAACCTGAAGTAACCGTAGTTTGGGGAAGACAGACTTCAATTCAATGTCTTCTCATTTGCATCTCTACAAATTCAGGCTAACTTTATAGAAGCCATTTAGCATACATTAGCATAAAACAAGGCATGTGAGAGACAAGGGGAAGAGGCTCATTAATTTTATATCTATTTTTATGTGGAAGAACTGTAAGGGCGCACACTGAGTCTTGTTGGGATGGAGGTAGCTTTCTTCATAGTAGTCCATTTTGGATTTGTGACTAAAACAGTGCTGATAACACACCCATGTCTTAGCTGTGGCTGAACACACGCTCCTATTTGCTTCAGTTTTAAACTGTCTATACCTCAACCCACAAGTTTTTTTTTCTCTTATTCTTCCAGTTCTTTCCCCACTGCTGCTGGGAGGGAAGTGTGTGACTGTGTAGCTGCTGGCCAGAGCAAATCTGCCCTCAGTTCAGAGATGGTGATAACTGCTGCAGGTTAACCAGAGGAAATAATGTTTTAAAGATTACATATTAGGAAAAAATTGTCTACTCTGAGGGTGATGATGCACTGGAGCTGGTTGCCTAGAAAATCTGTGGATGGCTCATCCCTGAAAGTGTTCAAGGTCAGGTTGGATGGAGCTTTGAGCAACCTGGTCAAGTGGAAGGTGTCCCTGCCTATGTCAGGGGGTTGGAATGGTTAATCTTTAAAGTTCCTTCCAACCCAGGCTATTCTATGATTCTATGATAAGATCAAACTATTATATGCTCTATATTTTTTAAAATTAAGCCACTGAAGAATCCAGATATGGATTTAGGAGTATGTCTGTATTCATCACTTGTGACTCTAACATTTCTAAACATGTTACTGATTGACCATTTTTAGCATTAAACCTTTGCTTGAACCTAAGCTGAGTTAGTTACCTTTTCCTATGTAGCTTTGAAAAAATGAATAAAAGAAAACAAAGATCAGAGGATAGTGGGGAGGAGGTCTCTGTGATCCCAAAATAACACTGTGTTTGATTTTGTGTTTTTACATCCTTGCAGCAGAAATGACAAAGAGGGTGAGCTGTGATATCACTGCTCTGTAGGGACTATATTCGAGCCCCATGAGAAGGTGACTTTCAAGGGAGTGACCTAAAGGTTCAGAGGCACAGCACATCTCACTCTGCTGAATGATCCAGTTTTGGCAAAGGTGACCAAGACAAAGCCAAGGCCAAGGAGACACATTTGGAATTGCTCACTGCTAACATAAACAACTGTCCAGTGTTCCTCATCTAGGACCTGGCCACTCCTGCAGTTAGATACATCTCCAGAGGGAGGGCAGGCAGATTTGGAGGGAGGAGGGGGTCATTATAGAGGTAGGTTAAGGCATCTCATTTCTTAAATTAGGTCATCCCAGTAGGTGCCTTAATCTAGGAGGATGTATTAAACTATTCAGTTTATCTTTGAAGTGCCAGAGCTATGCTTGTGGATGGTTTTGAGACCTTTTTGTTACTTGAAAGGGAGCCCATGTACTGCACCCCAAAGACACTTTGGATGTATCCATGTTGTCTGGAGACTGGACAAGCCAGATATGACTCTGATTTATCTGACTACTATTGATGAAGCTAGAGATGACAGGAGATGTGAGCAAGGTGCTTTGCCAGCTCCCACATTTTTCACAGGTTTTACTATTTCCATTTGAACAAGGATCAGGAACTTTTTTTCAACATATGCCAATATATACACAATTATATCAACTTTGTCTGTTCTCAGTGTTTTAAACACCTTTCCCCAGTTCATTTACAATAAAAGTCTGCAATTTCCAACCGAAGTGAGTTTTCTATCTCCTCCTTTTAAAACATCTTTTCCTCTGAGGAGCCTGCAGCATTTATCACCTGAGTAGCAATCCTGCCTAGGAGACTGGTGTCTGTGCAGGGGGAACCTGAGCAGTGTCAGGTACTCAGCTGGATCTCAACATGTTCAGTTCCGTGCTGACCTGCTCCTATTTTAATTTGTTGTATTCATTCAAGTTGTTTAAAAGAGGCACGATGAGATTGCACCTGCTGCTTCCTTGAAATTGCTTGGAAAGTTCTATGCCTCGCCAACAATGTTGATTTTAGAATAACCTCTACAAATTGCCTTGCAGCAATTTTGTACATGTGGGAGTATATGCAGATTCAAAAGCAAAATAATTAGGTGGAATCCCTTAAATTCAACCATATTAAATATTAATATTGAGCTAGTAGAGATTTTCCTGAAGAAAAAAATTCAGATTTTGCTGACTGGTTCTTTTACTGTGTTAGACCTCAGAAAAAGTTTGTGGGGTTTTATTGTTGCTTTCAGCAAAGGCAATTAAAAAGAGCATCCTGGAATTATGAGTGGAATTAAATCTGGAATATTCCACTGGCTGTTTGAAACACTAAAATCCTGCATGGTTCAGATCACCTTCTCTTTAAAGCAGCTGTTAATACCATCCTTGGTGGTTCCAGGACGTTTCTTGCCATTCTAGTGTTCCTGCCACTTCAGTTCCAGTGAGTTGTCTTGTCCTGACAGTTGAGGCTGGTGACCTTAACAATGTGACATGGATTTTGTCCATCATATGACCTGCAACCAGAAGATTTTAAAAGATGGAGAGAAAGATGCAGGGGAAGGAGGGGGAGGAGATAGTGTAGGAGCTCCCCTTTCAGTGACATGGGTGCTCAGTGGAGCATAACCATAAATCTCATTTGAAAAAGTGCACTTTTTTTATACATGAGATGGCTTTTCCCCTTCTTGCAACACTCTAGCTTGGCTGTCTAAGATCTAAGAGATCTTAGATCTTAGATCTAAGAGAATAGATAGAAGAGTAGGAGAGAAAGGGTCAAAATACACATTTAATCTGGATATCTGTGTGAGATTAAGAATTTAAGACTAGATGTCTGCCTCCCACTCTTTCTAATACAAGGCATCCATGTCACAGTAAATAACAGACAAGTACCTTCTTACAAGTCCATTATATCTGTTCCACCAGATCTTTGAAAGTCTCTTTCAAGATCTTTTTCATAGAATATCCTGAGTTGGAAGAGACTCTCAAGTCTCTTTAATAGTCCATGCCCTTGCTAAATTCCATCCTCAACTTCTTTATTGTTTATGTCCCATTTTATTCTTCTGGAAGTGATATTCTTTTCCATAAACAGCTCTTTCGCCTTCTTGGTACTCATCTGATTGTTATTGCAGTTGAAATTTTCTAGGGCTTTGGGCGTAAGCAACTTCTTCTGCCTTATAGACAGGCCAAAGATTAGATTTCTTTCCATAAGAAAATGCTTTAACTTTTCCTGTCCCCCCACTTCTTTTTCCTGCCTCACATGTTTGGTTTGCTATCACTGTGAGGAAGGATATGCTTATATCTAAATACATGCATGTGTTATCTTTAACAGCAAGGGCCTCTGGGGACGGAATTGGGAGCTAATAGAGATGACAAGGAGCATTGGCAATAAGGAATAGCCAATCTACTTGCTTGTCACCCAGAGCAAATAGGTTTGCATTCTTCAGGGTGCTTGCTACCTATCATAAGTAATAGTTAGTCTTGATTAATTTTTACAATATACTAGAAAGAAGTAGTACAATTCCCTTCATTACCAACCTGGCTGATAGCATACACTGACAAGAGACAGAGATGAGATCAATGTGACCCTGTGCTCACAGCCCACCTTCTGAAAATTCACTAACATTGCCAGTCATTTTGAATCATGAATCATTTTCCCAGGCAACATTTTCTTGGGTTGAACAATCACATGAAGAACTTCCAAGATAATGGCAAAAAAAGAAATTAATCCTGCTTTCTTGGTGAAAATGCTACAATAAACAAAGCATATTTTAAGGACATGAACTTGACAAAGAATGGATTAAAAAACAAAAATATGCTCAATGGAGACATGAAAAGCACCATCTGATGTGGTTGGTCCAGCCACATAAAACAGAAGGACTGGCTGCCCTCCAGCCATCAGTCTGGCTTATGTTTTCACAGAATTACCACCCTGTGGAATTTGGTTCTAACAGTCCCTATCCAAAGTCACTCAGGTTTCTGTTTTTAAATCTTGAACAATGAAAACATAACAAAAGGGTATGGGGTGTTTCAAGCATTCACCTGTTGACAGTTCTTCTACAAAATGTAATTAGTGTACATCTCTTTTATAGCCTCCTCTGGGACTCTACATTTGGAAAATAAGTGCAAATTCTCAACCAAACTTCGCATTACTCTGTGCCTTCTGGCAGCAGTGCAAGGATGTTCTACCTGAAGAACATCCAGAGATACTTGTCTTTGGGTGGTCTTTGTCACAATACTGAATTTTTGGGCTATCCAAATGCACTGCATGGATGTCCAGATGGGCATAGATGCAGAGCACACGCCAGCAGTGCTGCATTGGGCAGATGATGCCCAGAGCTGTTGCATCCAGAGTTCCTTGTGTTATTTTCACTGAAGGTTATACTATACCCAAATTGTGGAGAATAAAATGCCACATCTGAGGAATTCAGATACATTCTATTTTACACTGGAAGAAATATATATTTACACAGAGAAAAATCTATTGAAGAGATGATATGTCAGAAAAAAAAAAAAAATCCAGGCTAGTTTAGACTGTGAGGAAAAAGTAAGCAGAGTATTAGCAAGACCTTTGTTACCCATCCCACTTCCCCAATGAATTTGGACGCCTTGTTTCCTTCTGCAGATTATATATATTTATATCCAAGGACATCCTTTTTTTTTTTCCATATTACCATCCAGAACTCAAATCACAAGAACTTTTCAGAGATTCAAAGTTCTGAAATTTTTAATTTCTGAATGACGGCACAAATTTTACACCAAAACTGATATGTTATTTTATCAGGTGCATGCCAGCTGTGGCAACAGTTCATCTAAAAGAGATTAACCCTAAACAGATAGAAAATATGTAGCAACTTCATAGTGATCTGCCAGTAGGAATAGTTATTCTGAATTTTCTCAAATATGCATTCTATTATACAGTGGGGTTTTTCACATACAAGATGCAGATTACGATTAATCTATTGAATTAATACTTAAGTAAACTGAATTTGGACTTCTCAATGCAGAAAAATAACTGCAGTTTAGCTGCTTGGGCATTGTGTTTGCTTTCTGGACAGATGTTTGCACATTGAATTGCTGGGAACATGTTAATAATGAACAACACTTTTGAAACCATCAGAGGAGTTAAACAGGAAGCCAGTCCCTTTCACTGTGCCCTGATTTGCTTTAGATCAGTTAGAGTAGTCACAGCAAGAAAGAGAAAAAGATGAAAAAGCAAGACTGAAATGGAACAATTAACCTCTCTGTAGGAAAAAGGGCAGAAAAACTACCAAAGCCAACTGCAGATAGCTGTAATTAAGGGATTGTAACTCTCTTTGAACCAGCTAATACCACAAAGACCAGGACTAATCCATTTAGTCTACCACCCCACCTCCAAGTGGTCAAAGATAAAGGTTTAGGGCCTGTGATATTCAGGAGATTAAGCTAAATGACCATTATGGACTCTTCTCATTTTCAGCTCTGTGGAGAGACCTATTTTCTTCCCCACATTGCAGTGGTGTCCTTAATAATACCAGAGCAAACCAAGAGGAAATCCATCCTATGAGAATGTAGATTGTATATTAAGGTTCCTTTCTTCTTAGACACTTTAAATGTACTAGATTTTGATACAATAGCATTATTGTATCATTATAACTCTCATTAATCCTCAGCAGAATGGAAATCACTTTCTATGAAACAAGAAGCTAAATACAAAGTCCGGGAAGATAGATGGCTCTTCCAAAATCCAGGGACATCCTTAACAAAAGAACCACAAAAGTAGATGAATTGTTTCTGTAACAGCAGGTGTCCTTCTGTACTCAGTATTTGTGGTAACTTGTATCTGTGTCTTTGGCAGAGAGTGCAGCAGTGCAGTGAAGAGAGCAAAGAGGAAGGGACTGACCTGACACCCTTCAATTCACCCATGGGAACAGCTATGTCAGGGCATCAGGACAGTTGCAGTTTAAAGAATGGTTAATGCTCTTCTCTGTAAGTTGGTGCCTGATTTAGCTGTTGAGCTCTTGAAAAGGTCACTCAGTACCAGTAAACTGCAAAAAGATTATTTGAAGGCAGACGCAAAGAAAGAGCTTCCAGCATGGGGAACATAAACCCATGACTTCACTGAGTGTGGATCTACTCCTTATTACTTCTGGGTGCAGCTCCAGTGACCTAAGAGCAGTGAGTTAATAGCAGTTGTGTCTACAAAGTACATCTCTGTTCAGCCATGCAAACTTGGGTATCTGTTGTGATTTAAGTCCCCAGGGGTTTCTGGGGCATTTACAGCAGAGTGGGAATGCAGCACCTCTGAGGAATGTATGGTTTTCTGCAGTGGTAACTGGAGACTGGGCAAGGTTTCTCATTGCTGCTAGAAATCTCTGTTTTGGTAAGTGAATCATGCACCTAATCAGAGGAATTAATCACATACAAGATGCAATGCATCTGATCAAAGGTAGATATCTCCTTCAAGGGGAGTGCAATCCCTCTCTAGGATCGCTTGGCTTTGACAGCTATTTAAAGTCGACAATAACAGCTCTTCAGTGAGTGCAAAACCTTAGGCATGTATCTACATTTAAGTACCAAAATCTGTAGTTGAGTCTTACTCCTAGTTCTTCAGGAACCAGCCGGATTGTGTGTAACTTGCATTGTGTTGTTCTTTGTATCTTTAATGAGTCATTAAACTTAGATGGCTGCCATAAAGAACCTCAGCAAAGCAAATATTCATGTAATTCTTAAATGAATTATAAGCATCTTAATAGAAAGCAAATCACTCAAAAACAATTTGCTTATCTACTTCTCACCTATATGTACAATAAAAATAGTAAGAGTGAGAAAGAAAAGTAGCAATAAGGATAATAGCAATTAATAACAACTAATGATAATAATACCCTGCATGTAATTCTGATGTCTTATTTACCACATATTTTTAATTAAAAAAAATTAAAAATAACAAGAATTGGGCAACAGATATGCATATCACAGATTTCAACAATCCCAGTGATAGGCTCAGCTGCAAAGGCTGGGAGGTAAAAAGCCGAAGTGGAATACAGTGATTAAACCAAATGTCAGAGAAGAAGCAGGTGGGAAATTTTTTAATGATCTCTACCTCCTGAATGAAGCCCTGGATTGGAATTTCACAGTATTGATGTAATTAAAGGAGACAACAATGAAACTCATGTGCATATGTAGATGGGTGGTGTTGCTTACAAGGTGGTGCTGCTAAAACCAATGGCCTGTGAACTTCAGCAGGTGCCAGAAAAGCAGTGAGTGGAACCTCCCCCTGACCTGAGAATCCCAGCTGGAGTTGGACATCAGCCTCACCCAGCTTCATTTCCTCTTATTTACAAGCATTCAGATCCAAGGCTCTCTCTATGTTCCTGTCTGCAACCACTCCATCACAAACACAAGTACAATTATTAATAGCACTGAAGAACTGTATAACTTTAGCCACTCTAAGAAAAAAACTTGAAAATATGCAATTTTTGAATACACAGATATTTTTCAGCAGAGTAATTTTTCCTTCCAAATATAGTACTTCATCAACACCAAAAAATGAGCCTTTTTCTTGAAACAAATTGAAGCCCTAATAATATATTTCAAGAGTTTATGAACTTCCTTTTCCAAAGTACTTCTTTTTAACTTTTTGAGATGCCATAATCCATAACAAATAGTTGCTAAAGCCTAAAATCAGGATGAACATTTCAGTGCTGTAGAGCCTTGAAATTTACCTTTCACAAAATTCGAATTTTGAAGTGAGGAATTGGGGAGGTTTCGTTTTATTGGGTCTTTTCCTCTGTTATCAGAATACACTTTCTTTTTTTTTCCTAGCTGACAAAATTTCTGGGAAAGGAGAACATCCAATTCTCCCCTGGTCTTAATGGTTTTGTTAATCAGCCTTAAAAATAAATATGTGAAAACATATACAGAGATAAAGGTAATATAAGGCAACATACTTCTGCTGCCTTCTGTGCCAAGGGATAAATCATTGCTTGACACCTTGGTGGAATGCTGGATTTCATTTCAGTGTCTCTGTCCTGCTCTTGGCACATTGGTTATCCCAAAAGGAAACTCCTTGAGTGGGGTCCTTCTATTCATCATCTTTTTATATATATATGCCATTTTGAGCACTCCCAGAAGATCACAGGCAGAAATATGTTATGTGCCTGTGAAGGATCATAAGAAACAAAAGAGGGTCACAGTTCCCCACTTGAGCATATTTGGGGCAGTCCTTTGCAGAAATGACTGTTAAGTGCTGTTTAATTCATGTTGCATTCTGCACAGATATCTGCACAGCAAGAAGTGGATACCCAAAGTAAAGGACTGTGGATAATCACACCCAGATCACACACATCTAGTATGAGGCTGTGGTACTGCATCCATACAGTTATAAGGCTAAGGCACCACCTGTATTTTTTGCTTTGTTTTGACTTAAAATGAGCTGACGATACATCCAGGAAAGCACAAAAAGCAGGAAGAAGAGAAGGGAAGTTTGGGAAGGGAAGGTTTAGGAAGGTTTAGGAAGGGGGAGGGGAAGGGGAAGGGAGAAGAGAGAATATTAAGGCCATTGCAGATACAGTTTCAAGAAAAATTTTCTGACTGCAGCTGGCCACACTTGTCAGAAGTGTGAATTTCCAGCCCTCCCAGGTGGGTTGTCTTTTAGAGCCATCTCTTTCTTCACATAGCTCATTCCTTCCAACATACCAAGTCAGTACTCTTAGGAATGTCATCATCTGTGTTCTGCAAGTGAGTAACTGCTCATGGTACTCTCCGAAGCTGCTGTAACTCTCTCTTAGTAGTGCAGGATTCTTTCCTGCTAATAGGAAACTGGTTACACACACACCATCTGGCTACCCCTTCACCTTTGTCAGCTCACCAGACCTGTGTTACGATAGACCAAGATAAGGGCTCTGTTTCTCATGGCTGTTCTCAGTGCCCAGTTTTCCAGTTTTCATCAAAAATGTCTGCTCTGAAAGACAAGACACTGTTCTTAGATATGTGTTTTCTGTTGCTTAAGGATACTATGGTTTTCATTGTATTTACCTCTGGGATATCAAGAATATTTAAGGAATTTTGAACTAACATGGACTAGTTATGCCTTTTTAAAATCGTTCTGCATAGGCATATGTAAGGGTCAGACCTATCACTAGAATAGCTACTGTAAATTAACAGTTCATCTGATACATGTAATCTGAGAATCAGACCCTCATTCATAGGCTTTGCATTTCCACAAAACACAAATATGCAAAGTGTAAGACTTAGAGGAGATTAACCTTACACTACTTTATAACTCCATCATATCCAATTCTGGCCTAACTGAATGTCTGAGATAAAAGCAGAGTTGAATAGATTTCAGCACTTTTCAAAATTAGTTCCAAGTTTAGGGTAGCCTCTGGTTTTCCCAACTCATCTGGGCAAGGCAAATTTCCCTTTGCTGCTCCAACGATCTTGGTCATTTCTTCTAATGAAGCTCCTCATCTTTACCTCTTTCTTCCCACAAAAGCTACTTTTCTGTAGCTTCCATTATTTAAGATTTGTATATTAGATCCAGTATCAAAATTCCACTGTCCATAAAGATTCCTCAAAACTGTCATCCCTAATTTTCATGATGAGCACCATTCAGTCTTGCACAGGACTCCATTTTCCAAAACACCATACAAATACATCATTTGAAACAGTCTCCTCATCAACAATTTTTCTTATCTAAACAGCAAGAGGAAGGTGAAGGTGTCACCTCACTAACACATTGTCATCCCATCCTCTGAACTCAAATGCCTCCTGTATCACATTGACTTTCCTCTTGCTTTCAGAGTTTGGAAGAGAACAGATGTGTCTGGGCAGCAGGAGGCCAAGTCAGGAGCATTTTTCCTACTCAAGAACCGTAATAGTCTTTGGCTCTTCAGGGCTGTTTATAGCAGTAAGGACAGCAGGTGTGTTTGGATGGTTCAGCACACCTTCTGCCACTTCTGCAGGCTGTGCTCAACCGTAGCATCACCAAACCTGCAAATGAACTGCTGAAGTTACTCCTGCATTTGACTTTTATACTGGCTGTGCAAGGAAACATAAAGGTAAAAATTCAAATATAAAGGAAGAGACGATGAAAAGGGAGGGAAACCTTACATGTATTTTTTGTGTTCCAGAAAATTGTAAAAAAGGAGCAGCTGTTTCAGCTTCCAACCTTACATAAAAATCCAGAACACTGTTTATTGTTCGAAAGCGTGCTGGGAGGGACCATTTCAGAGCTGCTGAGGAGGTTTCCACAGCAGGGAGGGTATGACCAGGCCACAGAAAGCTGTGTGATCACAGCTTACACAGGCACACATTAGTATTAAAGCAGCCTAATTAAAGACAGGTAATGGGATGGCTGCTGCAACAGCTGCACATAAATAGCAAGGGTTCCCAGCAAACTCAATCAGTAGATGTCAGATTTTGTGCTGTCACAGAAGTACACAGACTGTCTAGTGTTAGGTTCATTCCTGTGTCTATGCTACATGAAGACAGAATAATTTCCTGATGTCAGCTTAAAAAAATTACATCTTATCTACTTTAATTACTAGAGTTGCTGTGTCAGTCCACTGAGAAGGACAGCAATCTGAAAAAGGTGAATTGCCCAAAAGAAGTGGAATCATAACATGGAGGTACAACTGGGTGCTGAGGGTGATAAGGAGTAAGAGGTGAATCCTACACTACAGTGACTATAAACAAATTCATAGGGCCTGTCTCACACATTTTGTCTTATTCCTACCAAGCTACCTGTACATTGTCTCATTAATTCACTATCCATCCTTCTCTCTGTGAGAAGACAAATTGTGGGGAGACAGATATAAGGGTTGTGTTGCACATATTCATGAGTAACCCAATGTACATCTCTGTGGTGAACATTTACAGGATGAGCATTCAGAACATTGGGATGCATTCAGGAAAAATACCCATGAATAACTTACACTGAGAATAATTTCCTTCATTCAACTGAAATGCAAACCCTAGTAAGAGCTTTTGATAAGCAGATTGAAAGTTTAATGTTGAGGTATATAAAAAGTTTCTTTCATTACTTTTGAATAGATGCTGCTATTCAGCTCCAATTAATTCTGCATTTCATTTCCTGTGAAGAAAAATGTAAATCACTGCACTCATTTTATCTTTTTCTAAATACTATTCACTCAATTAGATTAATCATTATTATTCAACAGAGATACCTTAAAGAAACTCAGATTAAACTCCATTATGCAAAGGATTGTATATTCATATGGGAAGAGACAATGCTTACCTTAAAAGAGGTTATAGCATAAATAGATAACAGGTTTCTTAAATTTCTCATTTGACGAGCAGGACCTTATATAGCAAAACCACATTGAATGCCCAAGGACAGAGAGAATGGCAGAGTAGAGCTGACTTCAAACCCTAAGTCCCTTAGGATATGTCTACTGGGTTTAAGGGACCGAGATTTGAATCCCACCCTGCCATGGCACATCTGCTAATGTGCTAAGCCCATACATATAGGTTTATTGAATAATCACTATTTATTTTGTTTGGGCTACTCCCAGTTGAAAAAGGACGAAATTTTTGGAAGTGCCTCAGGTAGACACAGCTGGGGGTGTGAATGCTCCTCATCAGTCAGAGGGGAACTCAAGAGGTGTTTTTCTCCAGCTGTGACCTCTCCTTGCCTGCCTGCCTTTGCCCTCAAGCCACCCAGGGCCTCCCAGCCCATCAGTCCCTGTGCTGCAGGCAGAGGGGGCAATGCAAAGCTGCCAGCTCCAAGACAGCTCCTCTCAGCACAAAATCAAACAGGCAAACACACACCACTTTCTGTGGCTCTTTAATGTCACCAGTTTGACTTTCCTGAAATGTTTGGCTGAGAGATTTTTCTAAAAAATTGCCATTTCCTAGTTTCAAAATAATTAATGCCTCGGCCTCTGAACTGTAGTGCAGGTGGTCCCCACTTCCATAAAACAAAAAGTTTCATGCTCTTCCATGTAGTTCACTCCTTGCCTATTCCCCCGTCATTCTTTTTAGGATCAAAAGGTCTCCCACATAGATACTAGATACTGGCAATATCTGAAGATAGTACTAAATAGCTCTTGCAGAAATACCCTTCAATCCCGAAGTAAAACTGTAGGGCTGTCCTTTCCCATTGCATCTGTCCTTTATAGGATGTCTATAAACTGTAGCACCTGCACTAACCAGATTTTTGTGATATATTCAAAATAAGGCTGGATCTCTTATTACCTGTATATAAGTTTGTGTTCTGTAGAAAATAGCTGTCTGGTTTTATCTTCTGTAACACTGTGCCATCTGAAAGTTTGTCCCTTGGGCTTTTGACTAAACCTGTCAATGGAGCACAAATATTTACATAATTTTTTTCTCTGCTGCCAAAGAACATCAAAAAGAGAAACATAATTTTTTTTTTCCCTTAACAACTTTAGTCTACTCAGGTTTGTGAGTTGTAGGTCATTAGAGCACAATATCTTTCCCCCAAGGCATGCAGCACAAGAAGAATTTTTTATTCCTTATTTTTCCCATGTTGTAAAACACCTTATAAATCTAAACATAGCTATAAGAAGGTTTTTGAAAACAATTGAGTCCTTCAAACTGCTAGACTACATTCCTGCTTTTTTTCAACACTGAGATGTTATTTCCTGACACTCTGGAGAAATACTCAATTTAAAGAAATTAGTACAGTAAACTTTTCTCCTAATCTGATGGAAATAACATACCATAGAACCCACCTCAGTAATGCCAAAGACCAGCAAACGCCAAACACCTCACAAAAAATCTATTTAAGAACAGGCAAAATAATGAAATATTTTGAACGTCCATAAGTTCCTGTGAAGTTCCTGCTTGGGACACCTGCCAGTAATGAAAGATGTTCATTCATATATATGCAATCTTTCCCCTTTTTATAGGACATTATATTTTATTTATGACCAGCACACAAAAACTGTGGCACTTTCAATTTTGTGTTTGCTTTGTTTTTGTTTTGAAGCATGTGTTTGTTTCATGGTCATGGTCATGCCATCACTGATGGCATCATCACTGCCTTTGCCACCACTACTACCCTCCCCAGGGTGAGCAAAGAGGGAAGCACAGTGACTGTGCTTTCCTGCTGAAACAGTTTTGGTGCCACACAACAGCACAGGACTTTACTTATTCATTAGGCTTTAATTTCATTAAGGGTTTGGTTTGGAAAGACCTTTAAAGGTGATCTAACCCTCACATCTAACCCTCACTTATATCTACCATTCTCATCTGGATGTTTCAGGTACCTTAAAATGCATCAAAGGCTGCAAATGCTCAGTGAGCCTCAGTGACCAGCTGTCTGCTGACATATGGGAAGGAGCTGCTCATTACAAATGATACCTAAACTCACCCCTAAAACCCATTTGTTCAACTAGGGCATCAAGAAGCATTGGATGTCATTTTTTTCAAATTAAACTTTCATTCTGATGGTTTCACAGGCCATTAGCAGCTCCCTGATCCAGCTGTAACTGAGAGCAATTAAACACTGTAGGAAGTGTAAAACCAGATTTGTCTTCTCCAGCACCTCACTTCTACTGATTGTTGTGGGAGACCAGACACCCAGCACACATGTAGACACATACTTTACAGAGATCTAAACCTCAGTGTGTTAATCTGGATGTTTGTGTTCAGAAGGCTACCTTCAGGATCTGCCCAAAACCATATCCAACCTGGCCTTGAACACTTCTGGATATGGGGCATACACAGCTCTTCTGGGCTATTTCAGTGCCTCACCAGCCTCACAGCAAAGAATTTCTTCCTAAAATATAATCCAAATCTCTCCTCTTTTAGTTTAAACCATTCCCCCTGGTTGTATCACTATCTCCCCATGTAAAGAGTCACTTTCTGTCTTTTATTTCATCACAAGCAGCGTGAAGACTTTCAAACGTGTCAAGGGATAGCAATGATTAGAAACTTACACAGTAAACTCTGATGTTTCTGATGCCTCAAAGAAAACACAACCCTGTTACTACATGTTTAAGGCAGCATTTCATCCCCACAGATCTGAGATCAAGCTGCCTTCCATCTTTCTAATGAAGATCAGAAGTTATTAGATTTAAATCCATTTTAATTGAGAGTCAAGAGAAATAACTGGTGAAAATCACATGAACTCTAAGTTTTTTAATCGGAACAAATATTGGAAAAAACCTTTGAAAAGTTCATTCTTGGCATATTCTAATTTGATTTGACTAGTTTTCAGTGGACTTCATTCAACAGGACAAAAACTGAGCTTTATTCACATCTAAAATGATGTCATTGATTTAGCCTTTGCATGAGTTGGCCTAAGAGATTTTTTCATTAAATTGAGTGAGCATCACACTGCTCAGAAAACAGTGCCAGCAATGGAGAGGATGGCAGGTCAGCAGATGTGATCCCAAGTAGGATTGTGAGAGTTCAGAGGGCAGAAAACTCTTCTTTTCCTGTCAGAGATATCTTAAGTCATCTATGCAAAGCATGAAAAATTAGAGTGAGGAGAGAGAGGGACTGTGTTTTATCCAGGATCCCAGCAATACTTAGATTCACAAAACTGTGACATACAGATCAGAACAAGAAAAACCAAACAAAAAAGCAAATAGTTGTAGGGCATTGGATGGAGTGATTTAATTGGGGCAAATGTTCCAGATTGGCTGCACAAGGGAAATGGCCCTGGTGGCAGTGCCAGATGTTTGGGGAGAATCTGCACAGAGGTGCACAGATCAGACACAAGACATGGAGAGGACAAGCTGATAAGGGACAAATAATTTCAAATGCAAAATATTCTGTGGAAAGAAATAGACTGTATTGACTATGATTGCAGCTTATAGATATAATCAACAGAGTGATGGTGGCACCTGTAGTGAAAAACTGAGTCTTAAAATGCTGTAAAAGAAAAGAATATTCCATTTCTAAAAACTTTGAAAACCACAATATCAGTGGATTTATCCTGCAGATATAAAACAATTTTCCATAACTAAGTTTAGTTTCCTGGGCCAGCTCTATTGCCAGTGGAGAAAACAAGGTGTGTTCAGCAGCTCCAGTAGATCATTAATTTCAGACACTCTCCTAGAATGAACTAAGTAATTCACAGAAGATGTCACAAATTATCTCTTCCTCTGCATGTAACAAGATCTGAAAGTCTAGTTCAGACTTTGGAAATCAAATTTTAACATCTCAGGGTAAGAGGAATCCCACCCAAATTAGCCCTGTAAAAAATTCTCAGTTGTTAAATCATAGCATAAACACTTTGATTGAGTTAAATTACTGACTTCTAAACAACTCTGTTTTTACTATTTTCATGCTGATATTTTTCCCCAAAGGGTACTTGCAAAAGGGCTCTAAAACCAGCCTCAGACATATAAAAGTATTAAATGTTGCAGTATGAACATTATTTAATACTGCAATATTAATCAGCTGAAGGACCTCTGACTTTCAGAAACAAAGCTGTAAGTAGGTCACTTTCTGCTCTGCAGCAATCTCCTCTTGATTGCAGAGAACTTAGTTTTGTTAATAAGTCACTATTTCAAATAACTGCTGCAATTCAATATTTTCCAAAGATTCCTTGGAAAGAAACTCGATAGTCATCTTTCCAGAGCACTCATGTATATCACACAGCTTCTTTCTATTTTAAAATTTCCTATCAGTTCCCCAGAGCACTTAGTAGCTATTTAGTTATTTTAGTTTTCTTTCTGTCTGCCATGCACACCACTTATCATGGTACCATGTTAATCAAAGTGTAATTCTGAGTAAGAATAACCTGAAAAATCCTGATTCTACATTTGCTCTCAGGACACTACTTTTTATAATTTTACTGAAAGCTATTGCTCAAGTATTTGCACCTCCACCCTTACTTCCATTAACAAGTTGGTGCACTGGCCAATGTGATCTATCAGCCAATGTTAATCACATCATCATCTTTCTGTAGTATCCTGAGGTTTAGATTGCCATGCACCAAATATGATACTCAAGAAAAGATGGATTACCTCCACCATATGGGTAGATGAAATCCCCCATCCACCCTGTAATAACCAAAGATGCCACAGTTTTTGTCAGACGTGATTAATGTCTCAAATTCATGGTGCACATTGCTCAGCAGGTTCATTTCCCCAAAATACTTATTTTTGCAGTCCCCTGCTACTCATTCTAGTCTACTGAAGTCAAGCTAAGTGGTCACTGATTTCCCAGGTGGTTTTAAACATCCACTGTGCTATTTCCACTCAAATAGCTCACTCATTTTCTAAGACCATTTTTCTCCAGCTTGTGCATTGCACTATATATGGCATTTGTCAGAATTAGGATGCAGTCACTGTGTTGTCCTCAAAGAGTTGAAAATTTAGGGGTTTTATCTGGTGAGTCAGTGGAAGGGCTCTGTAACCACATACATATCAGGAAGTCATGGTAAATTGTAGAAGGCTAGTCGGTGCTTCAAATAAAGACAGAGAGAACTGAAACCATTTGCAAATGAAAAGTATTCCCAGTTTCAGAAACCAACAGAGTTTGAAGAAGAGATAAAAAAACATATAAGATTGCAGATGCATGAGGATCATCATTGGAGTGGCAGAAGAAAGAAATGAATTTCAGCTGGCAGTCAGGCTAAAATAACCTTCATCCCATGAAGACAGGGATTATAGGAGGGAGGCAGAGAAGACAGAGAAGAAAGCAGAGAGTGGAGGAGGGAGGCAGAAATTAGTAAAAGAAATTTATTAACCNCAGAGAAGAAAGAAGAGAGTGGAGGAGGGAGGCAGAGAAAGGCTACAAAATCATTAGTAAAAGAAATTTATTAACCAAAACCCAGAAAAAACAATTAGCTAGGATGATGACAGGCCTTAAGCTGTGCAGCACCCTTCACACCAGGGAGAAAATTTAAATCTGAGACAGATGCAGAAATACAACAAAGAAGCTGGAAAAGGAGTTTCACTGTTCTTCTCGAGTTAAAATGGAGAAAATTAGCCACTGAGGACAAGGCAGGAAAAAGGCAAAGGTAGTAGCTGTTGTGCAAAGGAAAACACCGATCTCAAAATTACCGGAGCAAACAGTACATAATTTGAAAGGGACTGACCAGGGTTTACATTGCAGTCTTCTCTTTTCCTTACACTCCAACTCTGATTCCTAGGGTAAAATAACCTATATTATTGGGATCCACCAGTCTGCACCCAGCCTCATGGGGAGTCACTATTTTATCCCACTGTCCAGGCTGGCTGTCCAAGGGTTGTCCCTGGTGTGGCTCCACAGCCGAAAGGTTAAAGCACATTCCCACCTTACAGGCACCTACCCACATCACTGCCTGCCTGAGAGACAAAGATCCTTGGGACACATGGACACCAGGGTGTCTGGAGAACAGCCTCCCACCATGCCTGACCAATATGAAGAGCATCAACAAGGAGCTTGGGTGTATTATGTGCATCTTATGAGTAAAATAATAAGTTCTCAGCCCAGTTCATCTCTTCAGAGAAAGTGCTACAGTAATTTTAGTTCCTTTTTTTTCCCCCTATATGTCCATGAGGACCTACCTTTTTTTCTTTTTTTTTTTTTTGAGTAAAGTATTGTCCCTCTTGCCTTTTCAGATCCATTACTTCCAACAAATAAAATCTATAAGTAAACAAAAAGAAAACATAGTCAAGTATGTTCCTGAATAGTGAGAAGCAGCTTTGCCTGTTCTAATTACATTTTGTCTATAAACTTGTTTTCCTTTATTGCTGGATCATGCCATTCTTTGTTAAGGAAATGCAGTGATTTGGGAGTCAGTGAGCCATTGGCACTTTGCAAAGAGGAAGATTTTTGTTTCCCAAGGCTTGGCAAAAAGGTAAGATGGGAGAGCAATAGATCTTTGCTTAAGGAGCAGGGTTACAAAGTTATACCAGCAGGTAACAGATATCTGTCATGTTTATATGGGAGCCCACAGTGACTTACTGTACCCCCTTACAGCTAAAATGCCTCTTTTACTACCCCACAGTGGTGGCTGAATGGTGCATTGCGCTTCTCAGCAAAGATGGATCTCTTAAATAAAAGCCTGATTATCTCTAGACTCCATGGTTTTTGTATCTACCACAAACTCCTGAGAATACCACTCTCAGCAGAGGAACTATGCTGGCCCAGATCACCTGGATCCCACACAACATTTTTGTTCAATCAATCTTCTCCATGGTGCTAATTCCTAGCACTGCATGGCCCCCATTGCTTCTGTGCTGTGTTATCATTACACAGAGGATGCTCTCCTAGTCTGGGGATAGCAATTGTTCTCCTCAAGCTGGGTTCAGCACCCAGACGAGATCAGCAAAAGACTCAGGCAGCAATGCCCATTGGCTGGGAATCAGAGATTTGGGCCAGGCAGGCACACTGCTTATTGTTACTTGTCTGTGTTTTTGTAGCCCATTCTATCTTGGCTCTTCAGCTCTGGGTCCTGCACTTCTGTTACCCACATCCCCAGCTGAGGAAGAAATTATTAACTCTTCCTCATAAAAGTAAAACTTTATCATGTCAGTCCTGAGCAAGGAGAAATTAATCCAATTTAATGACGATGCATGGAAAATGTTAAAAAGAGGAAGAAATCATCCCATTGGAAAAGTTTTTTTTTTTTTATTTTGGTTAGTGACTAATATAATGACTAATAGTGACTAGCACCCCATATCCAGGAATCAGTTCCTTACTGCAGTAGATTCTATGTAACCTCTGCGTTGGTTCTGCAGGGAATTAAGAGTTAACCAGAGGGAAGGAGTAATGTAATCTATCCTTTTTTTTTTTTTTTTTAACCAGCTACCTCAATTTGTTCTGGTCCTTTTTTGTTTGTTTGTTTAATGTGAAAGCTAGGAGTTTTATTTTAATGACAAACAGCTTTCATGTGGCTTCCTTCCCAGTGGATCCATTTAAGTACCCTCTCACCGCTTTGTTAAGCAACAGGAAAGATATGACTTGTTCTGCAGAAGTGCCCTCCAAACAGAGGAGTCCTTGATAGTTCACTGAGCAGACAAATTGACATTGTTGTATCTGCAGATCAGCAAAGGGAAGCTCAGCTCAGCTTCCCCAGGTGAGCTCAGCCAGAGAGTTCTGCAAAGGCCAGGGGCAGTGCCCTGACTTTTGTGAATTTCCTGGAAGGAACTAAAAACACATTAACCTTTTGCTGCCATAGAATCATAGAATTAACTGGGTTGGAAGAGACCTCTGAGATCATCAGGTCCAACCCTTGATCCACTACCACTGTTATTACTGATGAAGAGCTGCCTCTGCTGAAGTTCTTCTCTTTCCACTTGACATCCAGTTGCTCAGTTGTCCTGAACAAAATATGCAACAGAATTCTCCTCCTTAAAATTGAAGTTATTTGAGAGTGTCCAAAGGAGGGTCATGACAATNTGCAGTTACAACATCCTCACAAGGGGATAAAGAGGGGCAGGCACTGATCTCTTCTCTGTGGTGACCAGTGACAGGACCTGAGGAAATGGCCTGAAGTTGTGTCAGGGGAGGTTTAGGTTGGATATTAGAAAAAGTTTTTTCACCCAGAGGGTGGTTGGGCACTGGAACAGGATCCCCAGGGCACTGTCACAGCACCAAGCCTGACAGAGTTCAAGGAGCATTTGGATGATACTCGCAGACACATGTTGTGACTCTTGGGGATGGTCCTGTGTAGGGCCAGGAGCTGGACTCAGTGATCCTTGTGGGTTCCTTCCAACTCAGCATACTCTGTGATTCTGTGAAGTCCACGGTGGACAACGCCACTTCTCAAGGGCAGTGATATTGAATAAGGTGGGTAAAGCTCTTCTGCACAGCAAAGATTTCTCAGGGACACTGAAAGAATTCAGAATCACTTACTCATGTTCCAAGCTAAGGTACACTTTTGCAACCCTGGTATCCAAAGCATATATCAGAATAGATACCAAAAGAAATGAATCTCCAAAGCACCACACTGAACACATAGTCCTCTCCACAGAGAAAATACAAGGTAAGGATTGGCAAATGTCATATCCTTTATGATAAAATGCACAGTGAAGAGCTGTGTCAGCAGACATGAAAAGCTGAGAACACAATGCACAGAGATTCATCTTGTCCATCTCAAGCAGGTAGAGAGAAAGTTAAAAAGGAGAGTGAAGCAAAGACTGTTGGCAACAGAGTTGGCTATTTTTTTTTTAGCTGTGTATTTCAAAAAGCAAACCACTTTCAGTCAAGCTCAGGTCAAAAAACCCAACTAAAATATGTTAATAATATTTTGTATTAAAGAAAAATGTGGAGATTTTTCTTCTTGAGAGCTGCTTTACTTCCAGAAGCAGTAAGCAGTCTCTACTTTCTCCAAAGTGCTGATGGTCAGAACTCCTCCCAGTGATACCACAGTCTACCATGCAGCAAGATAATAAGGTCACAATTGGTTGCAAGTGGGGAGCACTGGCTGCCATGCAGTAGGAAAGAGCATCCAGCTTGGGTCAGTTAAGTCAGAAGACTGATCACGTGGTACTGTGGGTCCCTCTTTTCCTGAAGCACTCTGAAAGCTTGAGATGTAAAGCCTCAGGAATAGATAAAATCAGGAATAGTACATCTGGGCTTTTGGACCATCATCAAGCAACATGTACAAACAGTTGCATGTCACTCTTTTAGTTACCAGTGCAGCTGACTTCACAGCAGAACTGAAGTTAACAATTGATTAAATCCATTTACTCTGAATGGATTCTCTGTCATGCCCTATATCACTTTGGTTGCTTCCAGAGCAGGAGAAAATATCACAATACAGACAAAGTGAAACCTAAATATGTATTGTGTTTTTGCTGGATGCCACAATATTAATGCAGTGTTAGCCAAAGATATCTGGGAGTCCATTCCCAGCTCCCAGTTAGGAAAAGCTTCCCAGTTTATGCAGTCTTTTTGTACTGGCCAAGGGAAAATAAATATTAACCAAAACATTAACACCCACCAGCAAGGCAAGCAAAGAGGAAATAAATGGGCAAACACTGGTTACAGTTCAGGCATTATTATGAAAGAAGCAACACGTTCAGGTAAAGGTCTTCTTGACTTCAATCTTTCAGAAAGGCAGGGGCATTTCCTCTGTTAACCTGAGATGATTGTATCTCACTTCAAATGCAGATGCTGTTTTGTATTCAATATTGCTGCTTGACCATGTTTTCTGTGAAAAGTGAATTATGTAGCAGTGCTAAGGATGGCACTTTACATTTTAAACGTGCAGGCAGAAAAATAATGTCTTTTGTTTATATCACGCTCCTTAAACTTGGAGGGTGTCCACATTTCAGAGAGAATATAATTTGGAGAAAGAAAAATCTTCAAAGCCTAAGTGCTCATTGCAAGGTTAGCATTTCCCTAATACTTCTTCTAATAGTAGCCTCATTAATTTAACTCTGTAGGATGCTAGTGCAAAGCATCTTTTGTTAACATAGCTCATAGCTAGGTTTCTTCTGTATTTGTGTATTGCCATATGCTGTGCAAAAAGTGTTTTTTTTATTTGCATTTTTATATCCTACTTCTGTTTTGTTATTGCCATTGCTAGTAATGTTCTTTTTTTTCTCTTGTACATTCCCTCTGCTGATACTTAGCAAGCATCTGCTGTTTCTGCAAAACAAATTTATTCTTAATACTTAATAACAGTATCCTACATTTGACCTTCAGATACAACACATTTTTGTCTTTAAGAAAAAAAAAAAGAGTAAAGCTGCTGTTTATATCATTTCCTGCATCCTGCCCCTCTTACTTTTATTTACCCATCACAATACCATTGTACCCTGTGGTATATAAATCCTTAAAATAGTCATAGTTGGTTTTAGTTTTCCTCTCTTCTTTTTTTTTTTATGTAATTGTTTTGCTGAGACATCCTGACTTGACTTCTCCTTTGGAAGAATAGTTTCTGTTTGATGTGGAGGACACTGAAACCAGCCCTTGCCCCGGGAATCATTGCAGTAGTACACAAGTGGAACAAGCAAGTCAGCCCTAAGCAAAGACACCTAAGAGTGGCTGTCCTATGTCAAATCAAAGTCCTTCTTGCTTTAGTTTCTCTTCAAGGCTTCAAGGATGAACCTCAGAACAGGGGACAAGGAAGCAAGTCAGTAGAGAGTAACAGAGTCATTATAGCCCTGAAGTTTCTAGCAAGCTGCAGTTTGGAGACTTTCAGAGCCAAACACTATTGATGAACATACTTAATTGCCATTTTATGGACTTTTCTTTTTTTTTTACCATTAATTTCTCTGGTTACTTTTTTTAAGCCTATCATAGAATCATAGAATGGTTTGGGTTGCAAAGCACATTAAAGTTCATCTAGTTCCAACTGTCTTGCCATTGGCAGGGATGCCACACACAGGATCAGGTTACCCAGGGCCTCATCCAATCTGTGCTTGAACATTTCCAAGGATGGGGCTGTTATTACTGATGAAGAGCTGCCTCTGCTGAAGTTCTTCTCTTTCCACTTGACATCCAGTTGCTCAGTTGTCCTGAACAAAATATGCAACAGAATTCTCCTCCTTAAAATTGAAGTTATTTGAGAGTGTCCAAAGGAGGGTCATGACAATGGTGAAGGGCCTTGAGGGGAAGCCCTATGAGGAGCAGCGGAGGGCACTTGGTCTGTTCAGCCTGGAGGAGAGTGAGGGAAGATCTCATTGCAGTTACAACATCCTCACAAGGCGATAAAGAGGGGCAGGCACTGATCTCTTCTCTGTGGTGACCAGTGACAGGACCTGAGGAAATGGCCTGAAGTTGTGTCAGGGGAGGTTTAGGTTGGATATTAGAAAAAGTTTTTTCACCCAGAGGGTGGTTGGGCACTGGAACAGGATCCCCAGGGCACTGTCACAGCACCAAGCCTGACAGAGTTCAAGGAGCATTTGGATGATACTCGCAGACACATGTTGTGACTCTTGGGGATGGTCCTGTGTAGGGCCAGGAGCTGGACTCAGTGATCCTTGTGGGTTCCTTCCAACTCAGCATACTCTGTGATTCTGTGAAGTCCACGGTGGACAACTCCACTTCTCAAGGGCAGTGATATTGAATAAGGTGGGTAAAGCTCTTCTGCACAGCAAAGATTTCTCAGAGACACTGAAAGAATTCAGAATCACTTACTCATGTTCCAAGCTAAGGTACACTTTTGCAACCCTGGTATCCAAAGCATATATCAGAATAGATACCAAAAGAAATGAATCTCCAAAGCACCACACTGAACACATAGTCCTCTCCACAGAGAAAATACAAGGTAAGGATTGGCAAATGTCATATCCTTTATGATAAAATGCACAGTGAAGAGCTGTGTCAGCAGACATGAAAAGCTGAGAACACAATGCACAGAGATTCATCTTGTCCATCTCAAGCAGGTAGAGAGAAAGTTAAAAAGGAGAGTTAACTCTGTAGGATGCTAGTGCAAAGCATCTTTTGTTAACATAGCTCATAGCTAGGTTTCTTCTGTATTTGTGTATTGCCATATGCTGTGCAAAAAGTGTTTTTTTTATTTGCATTTTTATATCCTACTTCTGTTTTGTTATTGCCATTGCTAGTAATGTTCTTTTTTTTCTCTTGTACATTCCCTCTGCTGATACTTAGCAAGCATCTGCTGTTTCTGCAAAACAAATTTATTCTTAATACTTAATAACAGTATCCTGCATTTGACCTTCAGATACAACACATTTTTGTCTTTAAAAAAAAAAAAAAGAGTAAAGCTGCTGTTTATATCATTTCCTGCATCCTGCCCCTCTTACTTTTATTTACCCATCACAATACCATTGTACCCTGTGGTATATAAATCCTTAAAATAGTCATAGTTGGTTTTAGTTTTCCTCTCTTCTTTTTTTTTTTATGTAATTGTTTTGCTGAGACATCCTGACTTGACTTCTCCTTTGGAAGAATAGTTTCTGTTTGATGTGGAGGACACTGAAACCAGCCCTTGCCCCGGGAATCATTGCAGTAGTACACAAGTGGAACAAGCAAGTGAGCCCTAAGCAAAGACACCTAAGAGTGGCTGTCCTATGTCAAATCAAAGTCCTTCTTGCTTTAGTTTCTCTTCAAGGCTTCAAGGATGAACCTCAGAACAGGGGACAAGGAAGCAAGTCAGTAGAGAGTAACAGAGTCATTATAGCCCTGAAGTTTCTAGCAAGCTGCAGTTTGGAGACTTTCAGAGCCAAACACTATTGATGAACATACTTAATTGCCATTTTATGGACTTTTCTTTTTTTTTTACCATTAATTTCTCTGGTTACTTTTTTTAAGCCTATCATAGAATCATAGAATGGTTTGGGTTGCAAAGCACATTAAAGTTCATCTAGTTCCAACTGTCTTGCCATTGGCAGGGATGCCACACACAGGATCAGGTTACCCAGGGCCTCATCCAATCTGTGCTTGAACATTTCCAAGGATGGGGCACCCACAAGTTATAGATCTACAACCTATATGGATGTATAGATAGATAGATAGATAGATAGATAGATAGATAGATAGATAGATAGATAGATAGATAATTAGATAATCTTCACAGCTAAAAGTCTCACACTTACCCACCTTGAAGTACTAGAGAAACTTCACCCAGATGTACCAGGGGCTTTTGGGGTTCTAGCAGGTCAGACAGAGTAGATATATGGCTCTTTTTGTTACTTCATCCAAAATTTCAGTCTGGATGGATTAAATCTGCTTTCGATCAGTAGAGAATTTTTTCATGCAGGTATTTCTGTTGCAAAAGGATCAGTCTGCAGCATCTACCATAATTCAATTTATCCCCAGGGGTAACCAGGATAGAGTCCAGCTTTGGTGATTCTGAGATCTATTGGATTAGACCAGTGGGAGGGGCTGACCTGAAAGCTTGGTTTGAAACTGTGTAGTTTAATCATGTGAAAGACCTAATATATGCAATCGATTTCATGTACTTAGGTACCTTCCAAGCTTATTCAGAACTTGTCCACAGTGTCACCATCATAAATCCACAGACATATATATTACCGCATTCAAAGCAATGATATCATATCTCATCCTAGAAAGAACAATGACTATAAATCAGGAGAATATGTCTGGACTGTCAGAAAATATGGATGTATATGTGCATGACTACACTTCCTCATGGGAGTAGCACACCCAAGACACGGAAAGATGTCAGAAATCATTGCTATATTCATATTTTTAAGCACTAATGATACTGGTATAATGACCAGTATGTCATTGGGTTTAATCTATTACAGAAAACAATTGAACTACCAGAGCTGAAAGAATTTTTTCAATTCTTAATGGTCAGAGTAAAATGTGTTGTAGCCTAGTAACTACTGCCAATGAGAAGTGGCAAAAGCAATACTGTAGCACAAGGATGTTGGTATTAAACCCAGTAGGAGGGAGGATGGTTGATCCCATGTTACAGTCCACCTGTTCACACTGTAGTTAAGAGCTGTCTGTTCAGGTGTACCTGCAACATATTGTAGCTCAGGTACAAATCCTTGTGCATCCCTATCTACACTGTTAGAACTGATTACATTGCCTACAAGATCACAGAGTCACAGACTCCCTCGACTTTCTGGCAATACTTTGCCTAATGCAACCCCAGACACTGTGAACCCTCTTTAGCACAAGGGCACACTGCTGGCTCGTGTTCAACTCTGTGTCCACCAGGGCCCACAGTAAAACCGCTTTCAGGAATACATTTTATAGGTGCCTGAAGGCAAAAATTTTTCATCAGGGCAAGAATTGAGCACATATAAAAAAAGATCTGGTAATTTTGACAATGATGTTATCTTAAGTCCTTCCTGACTGGTGATGCTGAACATTTTGGAAGGGAAGTTTCTTCACATCTTAAGCTTAATGGTGTTTGTTGGATATCAGTGGAGATTATTCCATGTCTGGCTGCTGGATGAAGAAAAGTTGTTCACCATCACTCTGTGGCATGTGTTGCTGCCCACTGTCAGTGATTGGAAACCAACCCAAGTAAACCTCAGAAGTGATTTGGTACAGCAGTTCTAAGTGTGGAACAACTACAAGACCAAAATCCTTCATGTCATTTCTCATGTTACCCAAAAGTGAAAAGTAATGCATGCAATTTTTCAAAGCTACTGAAAGGTAGCTTTGATTAAATTAACTCTGATTAACTGCTCATCATCTTCTGATGCACAAGGTACTCTAGTCCCTCTGGAAGGTTGAGATTTAGCCTGACATCGGAAAATTCTGATATGTACCACCCAGTAAAATATAACTTCTGTTAACAGATTCATATGAGTCATTATAGGGGAGATAAACAAAGGATATCAGCACCCATCTCCTGTATACCAGATTTCATATTGAATAGTTCTTTGAGTATTGGATGTGTATTTGTTTTGCAAACTAGTGTCAGGAGATGAAATACAAACTCAGAATCTTTTTATGTCTTTCATTGAAACACTTCCAAAATTTCTTTTGCCTCAGATAGTCTTTTATGACTTTATTCAAATTTTGCCTTCCCCCTGCTGACCCATCAAAGTGGTTTCCTCACTAAAATTGTCATCCTGCACAAATGGTGTTGTCATGCTTCGTAAATCACACAGACTTTGAAGCAGCTGTTCGTTCACAGCTACTGAAAGAGTTGGAGATGGGCATATAGGACTCCACACAGGAATCTTTGGGCAGTTCCCAGAAGCACAGGTGCAATGGAAATCCATGTGCCTGGTAACTGATTACTCTACAAGCTCACTGAACCAGAGCTATGCAAAACTATCCTCTTGTGTAAATAGACAAGAAAAATGGGACAGTTGGCTTGGCAAGATGTCGATGCAAAAATTAGCTATGGAAGTAAAATATATGGCTGAGGTTATACAACCACTGAACAAGGGCTGGGCCAGAAAGAGCATTTGTTCCCAAGTCCTTCAGAACTAAAATCAAGGGCAGAGTTCCAAAATAAATGCCATTACCTGAGATGAGCATCTGATTCATCAGACTCTGTACCCTGACTTGTCACACACAACAGGTGGCTGCTTCAGCAGAGTAGGTTGTTACAACCCACCCCAGGAAGGCGGAGGGGGGGTAACCCAGGTTCTTATTAATAAATCCTTTGGAGTTGATTAGAGTGAAACAACACTAAATAATTGGTGTTTGCAACCATATATATGTAGGGTTTATTTTAGAACAATTTTGTTTTGAAGGTAAAAAGGTACATTGCCATTTTGGGTGTTTTCATCTATGTCTGTCATCTATAGCAATATGGCATAAAGATAACCTTTAGGGAAAATGCATAAGGGAGAGGAATGGAAAGACAGGAAAAGCACTGTTTGATTTACTAGTATTGGTTACCTTAATTACCCAAAACAACTGCTGTTTGGCTGCACAATATGCTCTACTCTGAAAGGCAGAATGTATCCATGTCCCATAGTTCCTAACAGCTGGCTAGAAGTGACGGACAGCCTCCTTTTTTACTGTTTTTGTACTTCTTTGTCTCTTTGTTTTGTTTTTCTTTGATTTTGCCTACCAGGAGCAGACCACAGACAACCTCACTTTATGGAAACAAATTTCTGAATTTCACTACTAGCTGTGTGAAAAAAACCCACACCATTGTTAAATCTGTTCTAAATGGATGTCCTACAAGTTTCAAGGAATATTCTGCTCCTCACATATTGTGAAGAGCAATAAATAATAAATAAGAGTTATTCATTGTATTTTTCCACCACCATCGTTATTTTATAATTTTTGATTCCTCCTTGCTTTTCTCTCTTTTTTTTTTCAAACCCCACAACGTTCTTTTCAAGATGCAGAGACCCAAACTCCTCACAGTGTGGTTGCATTGAAGTTTTATACAGCAGCAAAAGAACATCTTACTCTATTCCTCACTGCCCTTCCTGATGGAGCCTCTGTTCCTATTGTCTTGTTGGATGTCACTGCACATAAAGGCAGTGATTTCAGAGCCCTGCCAACAGTGATGCCAGGTGATATGAGCTGACCATAAGTATCAGGGAGAAATAGTTTACATTATTTTCCATAGATTAACTATTCCACGGTTGTCCTGCTCTGCCACATTCTTTGCCTTTCACTCAATTTTGTTAGATCCTTCTTAAGTTCCTCAATGTCAATGAGGCATTTGTCAAAGATAGTGAGGATAATCTTCATTATCCAGAAATCTGGATCTTTAGCAGCTTGTTCACTTCAAGATAACAGATGAATGTCAAATAAAACTAAGAGTACCCACACTTCTAACTGTAATCTCAGGCATAGTGGAAACTCTTTCCTCAGTAGACAAGCTCTGAGGGCTATGCCAGTCACTGAGAAGGATAAAAAAATCTCACTCATCCATACAAACTAAGAAAAAACCTCACATACCTGTTAACATCAGTATAAGCTGAGCATCAGCTGGATAGAGAACCACTGAAAACCTGAGGTTTGACATTGGTCGAACTATTTTGCTGACACTTGTGTGAATGGGTCAGTTTTTGTCCTCCAGGCAGAGGAATAAAGGTTTTGCAAGAACAGCATGGGCTGACAGAGAGACTGACACATGAAACTGAGAGAAAACATGGCATTGTTTGATTCTTTTTGTAGGTTCAATTCTAAGTACTCTTTCACACTCACCCTCTAGCAGTTTAAGACAACTTCATTTTTTGCAGTGAAACATGGAATTCCCTCATCACTTTACAAGAGGGGTTCAGCAAGAGGCATCCGTGGTTTTGAAGTCTATACAAACTCTCGTAAAGCTCTCCCTGTTCGAGCTCTGAGGGCCACCTGTGATGAAAACAACCACAACCTAAGAGGTCTTATTTTCCCTTTAGTTGCAAGATTCCCTTAAGGCAAATTTAGTGGATATCTCTCTGTCTCTTTTTCTCAGCACCTTGGACCACCTAATGTACAAGTTAAATCAATAATGTGTGAGCTAAAATTCTTGTAAAACCTAAAGAAAAAAATGCAAAGCAATTCCTGCAGCAGCAGCACTTTGGTTGTGTGCTAAATGAGATCCAACCTGACAACAGAAGCAAGGATGTGCAGAAACTCATACACCTTAAAAGCAGAAGTTCCCAACCCCTAGGAGAAAAGAGAATACATGGACACAGAAACAGATAAAGCTGCAAACATGTTCATGCTAGCAAGGGTAGATAACATGATACAGCATTTGAGCTCAGCCAAGACCTCAACTTGAAAGTGCTTGGAGGTTTGTGCCCACTAAATCTATCATTTCTGACATATGAGTGACAGAAATGGAGTTTCTGCAGTTTAACCACTTACTGCTTGTCAGCTTCATGGAGGTGAATGGACACCTTCAGTCCGTTAAGTGAGAAAAAACATGTTAGCTGACATCACCACAAGCACCAGGATGGTAACTGAAATAACTGAAGTTGATGGATCCCACTCTTTTGGGACAAAAAGAGTCATCTTTGTGGAAGAAAGGGCAGCAGAACTCTATTGTGGGCTCAAAGGAGTCTGAGCTATCCTAAGACTCCTTCTAAGTGCAAGGTGATTATGATCACAACTTCCGTAATGAATTCTATCAGGTTTTGTAGCCATCAAAGTCCAAAGAGACCAGTGGGTAAGCTTCTCTGACCTGCTGCTTGCTGTCAGGCATCTCTCAGGCTCCTTATAAATCATCCTAAAGGATCTAGTCACATAAATATTACATCCCCAGGAAAAAAAAGCTTTGGACCACAGATGAGATCACAAAGGGATTTAACTCAAAATGTATTGTCAGAGGATTGGTAACAAAAAGAACTCTCAAAAATACATGAAGCAAGAGGAAAATGTCTTCCCAGCAATTAATCCACACATTCTCATCAAAATTGCTGCCAAACAAGAAAAAGCTAAAATATCCCCAAAATCAAGAACTCATTGCACAAATTTCTTTCTCTGGAAAGAGATGACACTGCTCACTGGTGCTGTCTCACCGCACGTTGCTTAGGAGAGTCCTGGGATGTGCTCCACTGATGGCAAGGAATACACTGGAGAGACTTACACATCCAGAATAAGGCTCTGGATGGAAATGGGGGCCCAGCTGCTCACACCCTTTAAACAGGCAGGATGGAGCATGAGGGCAATATCTGCAACAGCTCACTGGTCTGGTATTCATGGATAATATCTCCCAGGCTCAATTTCCAGTTCCACTTGGACTATTTCAAGGATAAAGGGCTTGGATTCTTTAAAGGATAATTATGAGATCCCTCAGAGTAATTGTATTTTCCTGGAGGGGAGGTTTGCCATATGAAAATACACAAGAACATCCAAATTCATTTCATCCAGGTTTTCTTATTGGCCTCCATGGATGTTAGAGTGCTATTATTTTAGCAGTTGTGCTGGTACAACATGGTATAGCTGCTGAGAGAGTTCCCAAAAGCAGCAGTTGCCATTACAAAGGTGTCAGCATGTACATTTTACATTTTATACACTCATTTTTATTACTGATAAAGTAATTACTCCTGAAAGATTGTCTATCACTACTGCTTAGTAATTTAACCATCAATTTGATCCTCAGAAGAACTGGCACCCAGCATCAGGCAGATTATTGCCATCAAAATATTAAAAACTCCAAACACTTGTTTACTGAACTGCTATACTGAAGAACTGGGTTTTGCCCAGTTGCACAGTGATCCAAAAATAACATTGGTTAATACTCAATAAAACTCTTGGCAATATCCCCACTTACATTTAATTTTTCTACTCTGATAGCCAGAAGAAAATGTTTTGGTTTTCCATTTAAAAATTGAAAATAGTCACTTCAGTAACTATCCATGTCTAACTAATTCTCTGTTTTACTACGCTTATAAATTTGTTATTCCTTTCCATGCTCTCTCCATGATGGGAGCAGAAAACAAAAGTTCTTGGAATCATTGGCACATTTGAAGAGCTAGTCCTCATCTCTTGCCTTCACAGATACATTTTCTCTTCCTTTCCTGCTGGCATGTAGCTGAAAATATATATCCTGAAAGTCTAATGTTCATGCTCATACTTAATGAGCAGCAACTCTGGATCAAAACAAGTTGAGTAATTTCTCTTTATGAAATGAAGACATTCAGAATTTAATAAAGGAATTGAGGGACAAAAAATCAGAGAGTTGAATTAAGATAGAAAGTAGGTCTGTGGGAGTCAGAGTACAACAGGTACCTCTCATAAACTACATTTCATACAACTTCCATAGGCTGTAGCAACGGAGGGGAAATAGCAGAGACATTGTTTCAACAATGACATTTGTGGTTTTATTTAAATTAGTTTATTTTTAAACTAATTAAATTTAGTTTAAAGAATAGGCATTAAACATACTGTGAAACCAGCCACGTACAGATGTTTGTGCTGGTGAACAGGATCTGAAGAGCCCTAGTGCCTCCCTATAAATCATTTAAGTTTGAAAGCCAGACTGTCTGGCAGAGACAAAAACTTGTCTGGAGACCCCTTCACCCTTCCAGACGGAGGTGAGGAACCCTATAGGCAAAGAGAACTAGATATCAGTGTGACTTGTAATTCTTACATTTTGGTGTGGTCTAACATATGTAAGACCAGTTTTCTTAATTATCTCCACTGCCTCCATCTGCCTGGGAGTCTTCTCAGTGCTCTGCTGTGGTATCCCCTCACTTGCACCCATGACAGGATCTCCAACAGGTAAAAACCACATTTGCTCTTCTGAGTTCTCCAAGCACTGGAGAGGCAGCGTTCAAGGTGTTCCCTTCCAGCCCTGTGTGGGATACTTTGGCAAGAGGTTTCCATTTCTGCTGACTCAAACCATACCCTAAATTCCGCTGCACCACAAACAGGAGCTCAGATATGCCCACAAAAGCTTCGATCACACTAACAGAAATTAAGAAATCCAACAGAGAAAAAAATCATACACCACAGTTAATTTCATTTACACATTATTAGCTAAGCCAAGCACACTAATACTAAAACCTGGGGCTTTCAAGATAATGAAGGACAAGGTCAGACCTTGACAGTCAGGAGCAAGCAGGCACCTTCTCTGTCCCAGAATGACAGATTTAGCAAGAACGGAGAAAGCCATTCATCATGGAAATGTCAGACCAGTACTGCTCTCACAGCTTTTCTACAGCTACTCCTTTTTTGGGCTGCAAGAAAATTACTGGATCACTCCTTAAGCCCCGGGCTGAGGATAAGTTGAATAGGACATGGGAAACTGCTGGACATAACAGGGGAAATTGCTGGATGGGACAAGAGAAATGTGCAAAGCTGACAAAAGTCATAGTGTCATGAGGGGTGGAACGATTTTCATATCATATACCTTCTATTTACCAGCCAAGGGAAAGGTGTGTGAGAAGTGGCCAAACTTCACAGATAGTTGAAGGGGACCTTTTAGGGAACAGTGTCTTGCAGGGCCACAGTGTCTAGAGAATCTGTCAGTAATACCAGTATCAGTATGCACAGTATGAGTAGGCAACAGTTTTGAGAATACCAGACTTTGATATTAATGTAGTAAACTGAGGCCTTTAGGGAAAAAAGTCAATTAGGAGTGGTTCATTGATATGGGATAAGATTGGGTCAGAGAAAAAGAGGTGGAAGGACACTGAGAAACATCATCCAGCAACAGTAAAGTTGAACAAGTCTCACTGAATTTAAACCATTAAAAAACCTTTAAAAACTTTAAAACTATTTTCTTCCTCAGAAGACTCAGAAAATTTCTTCATTTTCGGCCCACATTTATAATTTGGTGCATCAGAAGATCCCAGCATCTTAAAGGTCTTTCCATCCTGGAAGAACATGTCTTTCTTAAATGTACTTTACATTGTTTACATTATTTTTCCTGACTGAAAAATTCTAGTCCAAAATGGACTCTTCCGATTTTAAATCAAGAGTTTGCTAGATATTAAATAGTCAGATCAAAATGCACAGGTAATGAAGTTCCTGTGGACGAGTTTGCAGCAAAAAAAACAGCAGAGAAAGATGATCTGATTTAAAACAAAGACTACAGTATGTTAGAAGCTGACAGTGCAATTACTTTGGGTGAAAGTTTTTAAGTTTTCTAAAGGGACAACTATTAAAACATCTATTTAAACCCTCTTTTCCTGCTCGCTGAAATACATACAGTCCATAGAGCAGTCTCAGCCTGGTATTTCCTTTGGGATAAAGCCATAATTTTGCAACACTATACATTTAAACCTTGAAGCCTGACACATAATAAAAATAAAAAGCAAACAAACAGAAACAGCCCCTCAGACACATTGAAAAAAATTAAAAAGACAAGGACATTAAGTTCTGAGAGCCAAACTGCTCCTTGCAGAGCATTTTGTCACTTTGTTTCCTCACTAACACATCAGATCCACCCCATCATGTCCTTCAGATCAGGATTTATTGTCAAGGACAAGGATCACAGAAGGATCCCCGAACTGGCTTCCTCCCCCAAACCCCAGTTCTTTTCCTTTTCACTCTCCCATTCTCTGCACAAATCCATGTTTTTCCACCTACAAGCACCTTCTGGTCACCCCCACCTTGAAGATGATGGATGTCCATCATTTCCAGCTTCTCTCACCCTTTCTTTGCCCAATGTACTGAGAAAACATGATGTTGGAGCAGTAACTGCGCAGTTTCATACCCATACCATGCCTTTGCTGAACTCTTTCAATCAGTATCCTTTGGATGTCACCTGTATGTAAACCCCAGTTTCCTACAGAACTTTGTAATACCTCCCACAGCAAAGTCTTAATCCTTTTATCAACAAGGTAACATAAATCATGCCAAGATCGATCATAGAATCATAGAATCGGCTGGGTTGGAAAAGACCTCTGAGATCATCAAGTCCAACCCTCAATCCACTACCACTGCAGTTACTAGACCATGGAACTAAGTGCCACATCCAGTCTCATCTTAAAAACCTCCAGGGATGGAGAATCCACCACTTCCTTGGGCAGCCTGTTCCAACGTCTGATTACCCTCTCTGTAAAGAATTTCGTCCTAATATCTAACCTAAACCTCCCCTGGCAGAGCCTGAGACCGTGGCCTCTTGCCTTACTGTTGGTTGCCTGGGAGAAGAGACC